>WFAB01001509.1:0-151920 GCA_018977245.1 Lethenteron camtschaticum | reverse complement strand
TTTACCCTTTTTACCGGGTAAAAGGGTAAAGGTGTCGACATGCCAAGGGGTAAGGTAAAGGGTAGTGTAAAGGTAGCTCGGAAGAATTATCCGGTAGGGTAAAGGTAGCGCAAAGTATTACCCGGTAAATACGGTGCCTTGATTACCGCTAAAAGCTCCGTGGCGCAGTCCGTAGCCTACATTTAATAAGTAATATTAAAACATACTTGATTAAAAACATGCTTTTATGAAATTTACGAGTAATGACAGAACTCCACGACTCCAGGAAGTGGCCCCCGAAGCTTGCCACAACGTCAGGGACCGTGGGAAATTACAGCCAACGTCAGTTGAGCGTGGACAATTAGACCCAAGCCGAAACATAACATAGAAAAAATAATGTTTACAAATATAGATTTCTTTTATGATAGAATATAGTATTGTCATCAGTATGACCTAAGTATACCAAGTTTGCAGTCGATACCACATTAGGAAGTGGGTAAAAATTGAGTTTAAAGATTTGAGGATACAACAATAACGACAACAACGACAACAACAACAGACAGAGTGAGTTAAAAGAAAGCGTGTAAAATAGGAATCGAAAGTATTCTATATGAGTAAAGCGCTCTACCTAGCATTTACCATTATAAACCCTGTTCATGTGTAGTAGTTCCCTAGTAATTACCCTGTAATCGGGTAATTTGTATGGGTTAGGGGTAAAGGGTAGGGTAAAAGGTAAGCTCGTTGCTTTTTACCTTTTACCTTACCTGCTAAAGGGTAAAAGGTAAGGGTAGAGTGATTGTATTGTGGTAAGGTAAAAGGTAGGGTAAAGGTAGGCTCGTTGTTTTTACCTTTTAACTTTTACCTTGCCTTGCAGGGGCCTAGTGACATCACCGTCACTTAGTGGCGAATGGCGGTTGTTCTTGTTGTATAGTGTATAGTAGTGCAGTGTGTAGTGTGTAGTGTATCGTAGAGTAGTGTATAGTGTGTAGTGTATAGTGTGTAGTGTATAGTGTGTAGTGTATAGTAGTGCAGTGTATAGTGTGTAGTGTGTAGTGTATCGTAGAGTAGTGTATAGTGTGTAGTGTATAGTAGTGCAGTGTGTAGTGTGTAGTGTATCGTAGATTAGTGTATAGTGTGTAGTGTGTAGTGTATCGTAGATTAGTGTATAGTGTGTAGTGTGTAGTGTATCGTAGATTAGTGTATAGTGTGTAGTGTGTAGTGTATCGTAGATTAGTGTATAGTGTGTAGTGTGTAGTGTATCGTGTATAGTGTGTAGTGTATAGTAGTGCAGTGTATAGTGTGTAGTGTATAGTGTGTAGTGTATCAGGTAGTAGTAGTGTATAGTGTGTAGTGTATAGTGTGTAGTGTATCGTAGATTAGTGTATAGTGTGTAGTGTATAGTGTGTAGTGTATAGTGTGCAGTGTATAGTGTGTAGTGTGTAGTGTATCGTAGAGTAGTGTATAGTGTGTAGTGTGTAGTGTATAGTAGTGCAGTGTGTAGTGTGTAGTGTATCGTAGAGTAGTGTATAGTGTGTAGTGTATAGTAGTGCAGTGTGTAGTGTGTAGTGTATCGTAGATTAGTGTATAGTGTGTAGTGTGTAGTGTATCGTAGATTAGTGTATAGTGTGTAGTGTGTAGTGTATCGTAGATTAGTGTATAGTGTGTAGTGTGTAGTGTATCGTAGATTAGTGTATAGTGTGTAGTGTGTAGTGTATAGTGTGTAGTGTATCGTAGAGTAGTGTGTAGTGTAGTGTATAGTGTGTAGTGTATAGTGTGTAGTGTATCGTAGATTAGTGTATAGTGTGTAGTGTATAGTGTGTAGTGTATAGTGTGCAGTGTATAGTGTGTAGTGTGTAGTGTATCGTAGATTAGTGTATAGTGTGTAGTGTATCGTAGATTAGTGTGCAGTGTATAGTGTGTAGTGTATCGTAGATTAGTGTATAGTGTGTAGTGTGCAGTGTATAGTGTGTACTGTGTAGTGTATCGTAGATTAGTGTATAGTGTGTAGTGTGTAGTGTATAGTGTGTAGTGTATCGTAGAGTAGTATATAGTGTGTAGTGTATCGTACAGTAGAGTATAGTGTGTAGTGTGTAGTGTATCGTAGAGTAGTGTGTAGTGTAGTGTATAGTGTATAGTAGTGCAGTGTGTAGTGTGTAGTGTATCGTAGATTAGTGTATAGTGTGTAGTGTGTAGTGTATAGTGTGTAGTGTATCGTAGATTAGTGTATAGTGTATAGTGTGTAGTGTATAGTGTGTAGTGTATCGTAGAGTAGTATATAGTGTGTAGTGTATCGTACAGTAGAGTATAGTGTGTAGTGTGTAGTGTATCGTAGAGTAGTGTGTAGTGTAGTGTATAGTGTGTAGTGTATAGTGTGTAGTGTATTGTAGAGTAGTATATAGTGTGTAGTGTATCGTAGAGTAGTGTATAGTGTGTAGTGTATAGTGTGTAGTGTATAGTAGTGCAGTGTATAGTGTGTAGTGTATCGTAGATTAGTGTATAGTGTGTAGTGTATAGTGTGTAGTGTATCGTAGATTAGTGTATAGTGTGTAGTGTATAGTGTGTAGTGTATCGTAGATTAGTGTATAGTGTGTAGTGTATAGTGTGCAGTGTATAGTGTGTAGTGTGTAGTGTATCGTAGATTAGTGTATAGTGTGTAGTGTATAGTGTGTAGTGTATAGTGTGCAGTGTATAGTGTGTAGTGTATCGTAGATTAGTGTATAGTGTATAGTGTGTAGTGTATAGTGTGTAGTGTATCGTAGAGTAGTATATAGTGTGTAGTGTATCGTACAGTAGAGTATAGTGTGTAGTGTGTAGTGTATCGTAGAGTAGTGTGTAGTGTAGTGTATAGTGTGTAGTGTATAGTGTGTAGTGTATCGTAGAGTAGTATATAGTGTGTAGTGTATCGTAGAGTAGTGTATAGTGTGTAGTGTATAGTGTGTAGTGTATAGTAGTGCAGTGTATAGTGTGTAGTGTATCGTAGATTAGTGTATAGTGTGTAGTGTATAGTGTGTAGTGTATCGTAGATTAGTGTATAGTGTGTAGTGTATAGTGTGTAGTGTATCGTAGATTAGTGTATAGTGTGTAGTGTATAGTGTGCAGTGTATAGTGTGTAGTGTGTAGTGTATCGTAGATTAGTGTATAGTGTGTAGTGTATAGTGTGCAGTGTATAGTGTGTAGTGTATCGTAGATTAGTGTATAGTGTATAGTGTGTAGTGTATAGTGTGTAGTGTATCGTAGAGTAGTATATAGTGTGTAGTGTATCGTACAGTAGAGTATAGTGTGTAGTGTGTAGTGTATCGTAGAGTAGTGTGTAGTGTAGTGTATAGTGTGTAGTGTATAGTGTGTAGTGTATCGTAGAGTAGTATATAGTGTGTAGAGTAGTGTATAGTGTGTAGTGTATAGTGTGTAGTGTATAGTGTGTAGTGTATAGTGTGTAGTATATCGTAGAATAGTGTATAGTGTTTAGTGAGTAGTGTATAGTGTGTAGTGTATCGTGTGTAGCATATCGTGTGTAGTGTATCAAAGAGTTGTGTATAGTGTGCAGTGTATCGTGTGTAGTGTGTAGTGTGTAGTGTATAGTGTATAGTGTGCAGTGTATCGTGTGTAGTGTGTAGTGTATAGTGTGTAGTGTATAGTGTGCAGTGTATATTGTGTAGTGTATCGTAGAGTAGTGTATCGTAGAGTAGTGTATCGTAGAGTAGTGTATAGTGTGTAGTGTATAGTGTGTAGTTTGTGGTGTATCGTAGATTAGTTGTGTAGTGTATAGTGTGTAGTGTATAGTGTGTAGTGTATCGTAGAGTAGTGTATCGTAGAGTAGTGTGTAGTGTATAGTGTGTAGTGTATAGTGTAGTGTATAGTGTGTAGTGTATCGTAGAGTAGTGTATAGTGTGTAGTGTATAGTGTGTAGTGTATCGTAGAGTAATGTATCGTGTGTAGTGTATAGTAGTGTAGTGTATAGTGTGTAGTGTATCGTAGAGTAGTGTATAGTGTGTAGTGTATAGTGTGTAGTGTATCGTAGAGTAATGTATCGTGTGTAGTGTATAGTAGTGTAGTGTATAGTGTATCGTAGAGTAGTGTATCATAGAGTAGTGTGTAGTGTATCTTGTGTAGTGTATAGTGTGTAGTGTATCTTGTGTAGTGTATAGTGTATCGTAGAGTAGTGTGGTCTACAGTGTCAATTTTAGCGTAGTGTCGTTATGTTTCTGGATGAGTATGGGTCTCTCTCTATGTATCTCTGTGGGTCTGTATCATAGTTCTCTATGAGTATAGGTCTCTGTGGGTCTGTATGGGTATCTATGAGTATAGGTCTCTGTGGGTCTGTATGGTTTTCTGCGAGTATGGGTCTCTGTGGGCCTCTATGAGTACGGGTCTCTGTGGGTCTGTATGGATCTCTGTGAGTATTAGGTCTCTGTGGGTCTCTGTGGGTCTCTATGGTTCTCTATGAGTATGGGTCTCAGTGGGTCTGTATGGGTCTCTATGAGTACGGGTCTCTGTGGGTCTCTATGGTTCTCTATGAGTATGGGTCTCTGTGGGTCTGTATGGGTCTCTATTAGTGTGGGTCTCTATAGGTCTCCATGAGTACGGGTCTCCGTGGGTCTGTATGTGTCTCTCTGAGTACGGGTCTCTGTGGGTCTGTGTGGGTCTCTAGGAGTATGGATCTCTGTGGGTCTGTATGGGTCTCTATGAGTATGGGTCTCTGTGGGTCTGTATGGGTCTCTGTGAGTACGGGTATCTGTGGGTCTCTATGAGTATGGGTCTGTATGGGTCTCTATGAGTGTGGGTCTCTGTGAGTATGGGTCTCTGTGGGTCTCTATGGGTTTCTATGAGCATGAGTCTCTGTGGGTTTGTATGGGTCTCTATGAGCATGGGTCTCTGTGGGTCTGTATGGGCCTCCATGAGCATGAGTCTCTGTGGGTTTGTATGGGTCTCTGTGAGTATTTGTCTCTGAGGGTCTCTATGAGTAAGGGTCTCTGTGGGTTTGTATGGTCTCTGTGAGTATTTGTCTATGTGGGTCTGTATGGGTCTCTGTGAGTATTTGTCTCTGAGGGTCTCTATGAGTAAGGGTCTCTGTGGGTTTGAATGGGTCTCTATGAGCATGAGTCTCTGTGGGTCTGTATGGGTCTCTGTGAGTATTTGTCTCTGAGGGTCTCTATGAGTATGGGTCTCTGTGAGTCTGTATGGGTCTCTATGAGTATGGGTCTCTGTGGGCCTGTGGGTCTCTGTGAGTATGGGTCTCTATGAGTATGGGTCTTTGTGAGTACGGGTCTCTATGAGTCTCTATAAGTATGGGTCTCTGTGGGCTTGTTTGGGTCTGGTGAAACGGCAAGTGAAGTGAGTTTATACTTCGTCGTTGTGAGATGTCTTACAATGGGTAGGAGTCTCTCTGACATGTCCCTGTACTCCATCGAGTTTGTGTCATTCAGGGCATCGTTGAAGTCTTCATTGATTGTCAGCGTCACTGGGATCACCTTAAGGTCTGTGGGAGACAAAGACAAAAATTACCCTCATAGCCTCTACCAGACTGTAGGGGAAAGTGCTGTTAGTGGTACTGAGTAGCAGAACAGACACACACACAGACAGACTCAAAGATAAACAAAGATCCCCCCGGATAGCCTCTACCAGACTGTAGGGGAAAGTGTTGTTAGCGAGCACCTATGAAGGCCGGAACAGCACATGAGGGCATGGGTAGCCAGCAACTACACTCGGTCGCTTTTGTCTCCCTAGCGACGATGTTTACACACCGCACCAGGTACGCATTTGAGGCTGAGTCGACCTAGGGAAGGCCCACGACCGGTTCAGATAATCGTCACTGGCGGTGTTGGCTATGAGCGGGAATCAAACTTGGGTCTCTTACTAGGTTCGTAGCGCTAACCACTGCCCCACGGATTCCCACTCACTCACCAACTCATACAATCGCACATACACTCATCCACACGTACAAACTCCACTTACTCACTCTGTAGAACAGGGGGAGATCATACAAACTGCACTCACTCACTCTGTAGAACAGGGGGAGATCATACAAACTCCACTCACTCTGTAGCACAGTGGGAGATCATACAAACTCCACTTACTAACTCTGTAGAACAGGGGGAGATCATACAAACTCCATCCACTCACTCTGTAGAACAGGGGGAGATCATACAAACTCCACTCACTCACTCTGTAGAACAGGGGGAGATCATACAAACTCCACTCACTCACTCTGTAGAACAGGGTGAGATCATACAAACTCCACTCACTCACTCTGTAGAACAGGGGGAGATCATACAAACTCCACTCACTCGCTGTGTAGAACAGGGGAAGATCACACAAACTCCACTCACTCACTGTAGAACAGGGTGAGATCATACAAACTCCACTCACTCACTCTGTAGAACAGGGGGAGATCATACAAACTGCACTCACTCACTCTGTAGAACAGGGGGAGATCATACAAACTCCACTCACTCTGAAGAACAGGGGGAGATCATACAAACTCCACTCACTCTGTAGAACAGGCGGAGATCATACAAACTACACTCACTCTGTAGAACAGTGGGAGATCATACAAACTTCACTCACTCACTCTGTAGCACAGTGGGAGATCATACAAACTCCACTTACACTCTGTAGAACAGGGGGAGATCATACAAACTCCATCCACTCACTCTGTAGAACAGGGGAGATCATACAAACTCCACTCACTCACTCTGTAGAACAGGGGGAGATCATACAAACTTCACTCACTCACTCTGTAGCACAGTGGGAGATCATACAAACACCACTCACTCACTCTGTAGACACAGGGGGAGATAATTCAAACACCACTCACTCACTCTGTAGATACATGGGTGAGATCACACAAACTCCAGACTCACAAAAGTAATTCCGAGTCGGGAATGGACCAAAATGCCCCCGTTTCGCTGCCTGCGAGAGCCACCGCAAGTGCCACCTCCCTCGCTCACCTTGTGGCGCGTCGGGGCTTCTCGTTTGATTCGAACCGACGGTTGCCATCGTTGTGCTCAGGACGGTAGTCGCAGTGGTGTTCAGACCACTGCAGTGGTCGCAGTGGTGTTCAGGACCACTGTAGTGGTCGCAGTGGTGTTCAGGACCACTGTAGTGGTCGCAGTGGTGTTCAGGACCACTGCAGAGGTCGCCGTAGCGTTCAGGGTCGTCTGAGAGGTCGCAGTGGCGTTCAGGGTCATCTCAAAGGTCACAGTAGAGTTCAGGGTCGTGTCAAAGGTCACAGTAGAGTTCCGGGTGGTCTCAGAGGTCGCAGTGGCATTCAGGGTCGTGTCAAAGGTCACAGTAGAGTTCAGGGTGGTCTCAGAGGTCGCAGTAACGTTCAGGGTCATCTCAGAGGTCACAGTGGCGTTCAAGGTCGTCTCATCGGTGGCCGTAGCGTTCACGACGGTAGTGGCATCGGTGGGGTTGGCGGTCGTGCACGATGGCAGAAGCTCCGGGCGAGACACGCACTGCACCCCATCGGGCGGGAACCCCTTGATGCACGTGCAGGAAGGGAAAAAGCCGGAGCCGGAGTAGGAGAAAGGGGCGGAGCCAGGCGAGGGGGAGGGGCCAGACGCGGTGACGTCATCGCACGCTCCCACCTGGCGACAGGCAGCCGCACTCCACAGCAAGCCGGGGCCGCAGTGGCAACGCGTCTGAGGACCGTCCAACCCGCACCCTGGCGAGAGATCGGTGGGGTATGGGAGGGGGTGGAGGAGGGGGTGGGGGTGGGAGGAGGGAGAGGAGGGGGAGAGAGGGGGGGGGGGAGAGGAGGGGGGGGGGACGAGTGATCACGAGTGATGACGAGAGGAAGAAGGAGGCGGTAACATCACGGTGGCGGTCGCGGCCATGACTGTTGCATTGTGGGGGGATTGTCTTGTCCGGCTGATACGGGGGACCACCTCTACTTGCGAACGTTCGACTTACAAACTTTCAGAGACACCAACAAACTGTGTTCCCGTACGTCCAGTTGCAGCTGTTCGGAACGAGAGATGTAAGGTCAACGTGAAGAACCAGTGCATCTACATCTACAGAAGATGAAGAACCAGTGGCATCTACATCTACAGAATGTGAAGAACCAGTGGCATCTACATCTGCATAACGTGAACAACCAATGGCATCTACATCTGCAGAATGTGGAAAACAAGTGGCATCTACATCTGCAGAACGTGAAGAACCAGTGGCATCTACATCTGCAGAACGTGAAGAACCAGTGGCATCTACATCTACAGAATGTGAAGAACCAGTGGCATCTACATCTGCATAACGTGAACAACCAATGGCATCTACATCTGCATAACGTGTAGAACCAGTGGCATCTACATATACAGAATATGAAGAACTTGGGCATTAAAATCACCCAATAAGATGACACTTTCCCAAGGGGCCACTTTAGCTAGCACCTTCGACAGGAGGTCATAGAAGCCATTTGGACTCATCGGCCTTGCCTGCATCCATCCACCGATGTTCATCTTCGGTGGGGTGCATGAACAACCACCACTGACACCACTCTTCACCTCCAGTAAATGGGGAGTCCAGCCCAAAGTAGCCTGGAGCTTACAGCTTCCCACACCTCACCACTACGCTCCCACACCCCTCGAATGTTTTATTCAGAAGAGCCACTCTCCTTTGTTTGGCATTATCCTGCCCTGAGTAGAGGACTTGTCCACCCTCATGGTGGCTGGACCCAGAGCCGGTCCACCAGACCTCCTGAATGCCACAGATATCCAGGCGGTACCGGTCCAGCTCCCGACAGAGTAGTGGCAGCCTCTCTTCCGCAGTGAGCGTTCGAACATTCCACGTGGCCACCCGCAGTGTTTTCTAGTTGTTTCTGGAGGAGCCCCGAGGGTAACGATTCAGTCCCCTGGCTCCGCCAAAAGGGGTTTGACCAGGAAACGTCATGGATGCCTGTCCCTCTGGCGCCTCGGGCACAAGCTTAGATTCATTTCCACGTAGTTTAGTGATCACACGCTCACACACGTGTATACACACGCAGGCCGTAGCCATGATACTCACAGCTGAGCACCGTGACGCTGCTGATGACATTTTGTTTGCTGACAATGACTTCAAACGAGCAGTTCCCACTGCCGATGGGAGCATCCGTCTCGATCTGCATGCTCGCCTCGGTCGTGAACGACGTCGTGTCTGGAGACAAGACGGAGAGACAGAGAGACAGACAGACAGGCAGACTGATTTTATTTAACCATGCATAAGGTCCCCACTGAGCTAGGTATCTCCTTTTCAGAAGCGACCTGGTTCATCGCACATGAAAGCTCAACGAATTGGCCGACATCACTGCGTGGAAATTGACAGCGGCAGCCGAATGCTCTCAACGCGTGGCGATGTTGATTCTAAAATGTGGAGAAGAAAAATCCACAGGACCACGGGGAGAGAGAGAGACACGCAAACTCCAAATATACAGCAGTAGGCGTCAGGTTTGGGATCGACCCACGACCTCCTGTGTACCAGGCGAGGTAGTTAACATCTCCTCGCCACCGTGGCGTTAGGGTCCGGGATTAAAACCACGACCTCCTGCGTACCAGGCGAGGTAGTCAACATCTCCTCGCCACCATGGCATTAGGGTCCGGGATTAAAACCACGACCTCCTGTGTACCAGGCGAGGTAGTAAACATCTCCTAGCCACCATGGCGTTAGGGTCCGGGATTAAAACCACGACCTCTTGTGTACCAGGCGAGGTAGTCAACATCTCCTAGCCACCGTGGCGTTAGGGTCCGGGATTGAAACCACGACCTCCTGCGTACCAGGCGAGGTAGTCAACATCTCCTCGCCACCATGGCATTAGGGTCCGGGATTAAAACCACGACCTCCTGTGTACCAGGCGAGGTAGTCAACATCTCCTAGCCACCGTGGCGTTAGGGTCCGGGATTGAAACCACGACCTCCTGCATACCAGGCGAGGTAGTTAACATCTCCTAGCCACCGCGGCGCCCACAAAAAAGTGAAGATTCACCCTTTCCCCTGTTTCCGAGACACCTCCAAGTTGCAGAGGTGGATGGGCGAGCGTCCCGTTCACCGCGGAATCCCGTAACCCGTGTGTGCATGGGCTCGGTTTTAATTTTATTTCAGACTAGCAGGAAGTACCTGGCGTTGCCCAGGTCTTAAAAGATTTCAAAACTACTCTTAAAAATGTATCAGCAGTGCGTACTGACTGTGGTGGTACCTGCTATGATTACAGCAGTGTATACCGAGTGTGGTGGTACCTGCTACATCTCGCAACTGTCTATATTAGTAACTGCACGCATCGGGGTGAGGCAGAGGTCGCAACCGGGTATCCAATACCCGTACCCTACCCGATACCGGCTACCCGTACCCAGCCGGGTACGGGTACGGGTAGCGTTTGCGACCCTGGTGCGGCCGGGTACGGGTACGGGTAGGCCGTGAGTAACTGGTGAGTAGCCGTTTGTCACTAATTTGGGTAGGGTACGGGTACGGGTAGGGAACGGCTACCCGTACCTGGTCGGGTACGGGTACGGGTATCCATTTGCGACCCTGGTGCGGCCGGGTACGGGTATGGGTAAGGAATCAAAACCCGTTTGCAACCTCTGAGGCGAGGGGACATCACACAGTGAATAATTTACGTCAGCGTTTAGTGTATTTTTATAACATTTTTAACGCGAAAGAAAATGTCCCCCTCACTCCCACCGAAGTCGTGCGACTTGGCATGGGCCGTTCCCCCCACCAAAGGCGTGTCAGTTGGTACGGTCGTGCACGCGTAATAAATAAATAAATAATAGAGCAGCGCACAAAATTTGCACTAAATCGCGAATTAAACTCATTTAAAGTTGACGGATGTCAAAAAGGAATAGCGCTTGCTCACCGCGGGGCTTACGGTATGGTGCCTGGCTATTTTCTTTTGACGTACACCCCACCGTTGGAGAGCCAAGCGAGCGACCACACACAAACCCAGACACAAACCCACAATTTTTTACGTATATATATAGAAAGAAGATAGATAGAAGATAGATTACACTGGTCAAGAAAAAAAACGTTTTTTTCTGGCCTGGAATTTTGCAGCTGGTTTAGACTAATTTCAGGGTGCTGATTCCAAATCTGATCTCAGATTTGCTCTATCACATCTCATTTTTAAATCCGTTATATTAAGTTCGCTTGCTTGCTTAGGACCGTGCAAATCTTTCGGTCGTTTTTTTAACCCACTTCCCGTGATCCAATCGAGCTGACATTTTGCACACAGACTCGTTGTGCATGACAATGCATTTTCGTGAAAATTTTTGCAAAATTTTACACTGTTTAGGGAAATTTTTTAAAATATTTAATTACCAATTGTTTAATGCTGCCAGACAATCATCTGACCCATAGGTGGCAGCCATCTCAAGCCAGAGACGAGAGGACTCTAGCCGCCCCGATGCCACGCATATAAAGGATTTATAGTGAAAACTTTGTTTTTACGGGTTAATTTTTATATATCGGAATACCCATTTTCATTGATTTTACCCGACATTAACTCTGTCACTTATGATTGCAAGTTGTTGCGAGTCAGTGACTGCTTTAGTGTTAAAATATGGTGCTGTATTTTTAGGATGGTGTGTTTATATCATTTTATGTAGATATCCACATTTATTTAATATTTTTTTCTGCAGTTTTTATTGAAAATGCAATATTTGATATCTCAAAAACCTGATGTGATAGACAAAACCGATGCCAGATTTGGAATCGGCACCCCAAAATCACATTAAAACCGTTGGAATTCCTTATGCCAGAAAAAGTGTGTTGACCAGTGTTAGAGGCGTAGCGAGCAGTCGTCACATCAGCAGCACCGCCACTGCCGTCGTCATCGTTACAAAGACGCCGTAACCCACCACAGATAACCGTAGCGACACGACCTACCACCAGAACAAACACGTGTTACGTAATTACAACTCTATGTAACACGATGTCTGTTCCTGGGTAGTAAGTGTTATTTTAGATTTGAATCTTTCGTGACTGCAAGGATTCATACTCTTGTTTTTCAGTAAAGTCACGTAGGTAAAAAAATTGAAATAACAATTAATATAAATAAAATAATAAAAATCACTATAATAAAAATCAAAAATCATGATTTTTATTATTTCATTTTTATTAATTTTAATTTAATTTTTTACCTACGTGACATTATCGAAAAAACTAAGAGTATAAGTGTTCGATTTAAAGCTTTCGTGACTGCAGGGATTCATCTTCTTGGTTCTTTCGGTAAAGTCATGTAGAATGGAAATAATAAAATAATACAAATAAAACAATAAAATAATGCAGCTACATACTATTAACACTCCTTCCCTTTATTAATGTTACCCCTATCCCCTTCCTTTGATGCTGCTAATCCTGCATAATGCACGGGCATAATGACTTTAAGCCCCCGCCAAACCTCCTACACATTTCACAAGTAGTACTAATCGCATATCTGCATTTCCCATAAATATGCTAAATTCCTCTTGATATGCAAATTATTTTGTCAAGGCGCTCTTCCCCCCTCCAACCCAGCTTAAATAGTCGCTCCAAGCCTGGGGTGTGTCATTCAGACTCTGTCTTCTCGACAGACCTGTTCTCCACCTGAGGACGGGTGCTTGCGTTGTGGCCGAAACGTCGTGAAAATTATTTTATTATGTTTTATTTTTATTATTTTATTATTTCCCTTCTACGTGATGATTTTACCGAAAGAACCAAGAAGTTTGAATTGGTAGTTTGTGATATATTCAAATGGGAGGGGGTTTGGCACTGCACACTGTCAAGGATGACGTGCGGTGGTTAACACTGGTAGTTCTTCTTCTTGGTTCTTTCGGTAAAGTCACGTAGAAGGGAAGTAATAAAATAATAAAAATAAAACATAATAAAATAAAATATTATGTTATTACTTCCCTTCTACGTGACTTTACCGAAAGAACCAAGAAGATGAATCCCTGCAGTCACGAAAGCTTTAAATCGAGACTGGTAGTCCTCTGACCCTTAACAATGTTTATTCTGTATTGGAATATAACAGTAGGTTTTACATACCCTTAGATTCTTTCGGTAAAGTCACGTATGTAGAAAAATAAAAACAAAATAATATATCGCGACGTTTCGATCGCAACACAAGCGGTCGTCCTTGGGCGGAAAAAAAATCCAGCAGTTCCACTTTTGGATTATTAAATAAGTATAACCCGTAAAAACTAAGTTTTCACTATAAATCCTTTATATGCGTGGCAGCGAACTTAATATAAAGGATTTAAAAATATATTCGCCTGTGGAGGACGCGGGGATCCATCCCGCGACCTTTGGCATGGGAAGCGAGGGCGCTACCAACTGCGCTACTCCGCCACGGCCTGTGGAGGGGTTACGCTCTGGGCTCTTACACTCTGACGTTCAGCCAAAGCCATGAATTAGTTCTATTTGAATATATGTAAAATACATTTTTTTTGCCTAAAAAGTGTAAAATTTTGGAAAAATTTTTTCACGAACAATAATTGTCTGGCACAACGAGTCTGTGTGGAAAATGTCAGCTCGATTGGATCACGAGAAGTGGGTTAAAAAACGACCGAAAGATTTGCACGGTCCTAAGCAAGCAAGCAAGCACGCAAACTTAATATAAAGGATTTAAAAAAGAAATTAAAAAATTCCATCGTGATATATTTTTTTTATGTTTTATTTTTCTACCTAGTTGACTTTACCGAAAGAACCAAAGACTGTGGATTCCTGCAGTCACGAAAGCTTCAAATCAAAATATATTTTACCCTTTCTGGCAATAAAATAGGTGTCAAGATGGCATTCTCAGGAAGAACGTAATCAACCAGGTAGGGTGTTGACTGTTATGTTATCCGACTCTCTGTTGTATTACATTATATTTTTAAGTATACTAGATTTGTGTTTCTATTTCAGCAGTTTTTTTCTTGCCGTGCTTGTGCCACCGATGACGATTGCTTGTGTTGCGATCGAAACGTCGTGATCTATTATTTTTCTACCCACGTGACTTTACCGGAAGAACGAAAGAGTATGGCTGCCTCATGGGACCTCCTCTGCCAGTACCAAAATATACTAATAGGGTTTTTCCCCTTTTTTCTGGCAACAAAACTGACACCTATTGCAAGGAATCATGCTTACATTAACCACAATACTTGCAGTCAAATGCAAACAAAAACAATACTCTGATAATGTATGCATTGTCTTTGAAACTGATTGGTCGACACCAGAGACAGTTTTCTTTAGAGCCTAGTCTCACATGGTGTTCGACCAGATGACACCAAAAGGCGCACAGTTCAAAGACAACGCACTACCAGAGTAATGCGAGCTCGGGGTGAGCAGCTAGTTTCAAAGACAATGCATAAATTATCAGAGTATTTTGTCGATTTAAAGCTTTCGTGACTGCAGGATTCATCTTCTTGGTTCTTTCGGTAAAGTCACGTAGAAGGGTAGTAATAATATAATAAAAATGAAACATAATAAAATAATTCTCACGACGTTTCGGCCACAACGCAAGCAGCCGTCACCTGAGGACCGAAAGAACCAAGATGATATCAGAGTATTATTTTTTGTTTGCATTTGACTACAAGTATTGTGGTTAATGTAAGCATGATTCCTTGCAAAAGGTGTCAGTTTTGTTGCCAGAAAAAAAGGGGAAAAACCCCTATTAGTAAAGTATGGCTGCCATTGATGTGAAGCACTTGGCCACTCCCACCATGAACACGCCCACTCTCGCCCCTCCCCCGCTCTCGCCCCACCTCCCCACGGTCCCCCCCCCCCACCCACCCAGTTGAGATTGGGTGGCGCGCATCCGTGGCGGGGAGATTTGAACCGCGGGTGGTTTGGTGGTGCTGTGGTCACGTGGGAGGGCGAGTGGTGTGTGGTGTGTGATGTGTGTCTGTGTGTGTCTGTGTGTGTGTCTGTGTGTGTGTGTGTGTGTCTGTGTGTGTGTGTCTGTGTGTGTGTCTGTGTGTGTGTCTGTGCGCCTTAGTGTGTGTGTGTTTGTGTGTCTGCGTGCGTGTTTGTGTGTCTGTGTGTGTCTGTGTGTGTGTGTGTGTCTGTGTGTGCATGTGTCTGTACGTGTGTCTCTATGTGTGTGTGTGTCTGTGAGTGTGTCTGTGTGTGTTTGTGAGTGTGTGTGTTTGTGTGTGTATATGTCTGTACGTGTGTCTGTGTATGTGTGTCTGTGTGTGTGTGTGTCCGTGAGAGTGTGTGTGTCTGTGTGTGTATGTGTCTGTACGTGTGTGTGTGTCTGTGAGTGTGTGTGTCTGTGTGTGTCTGTGTGTGTCTGTGAGTGTGTGAGTGTGTGTCTGTGTGTGTGTGTGTGTCTGTGAGTGTGTACACTATGAACCCGGCGACCCGAGTTTGATTCCCGCTCATGGCCAACACCGCCGTGACAATTATCTGAACCAGTCCTGGGCATCCCCTAGGTCGACTCAATCATCACCACGACTGCTATCATCACGACCAAACACGTCAACGGATGACAAGCCCATGACGCACGCTTGCTCATCATCGCCACGGCAACAAAAAGTTGGGTTTCAAAGTGAAGAGAAATAAATTACGAAGTGCGCTTGTCAAAAACACGACAAAATGGCTGCCCTTACCATCCACAGCGGGACAAGATGGCCGCTGCGAGACGGCTGTTGCTGTGGAAGTGGTCGGCATCGCTGCTGCGGTGGTGGTGGCGGTGGTGGTGGCGGTTGCTGCCGTTCCGTTTGTTGTTGTTGTTGTTGCTGCGGTTGTCACACTTGGCATAGCCAACGTCGTCGTCACAGGGAAGACAAAGGCGGTCGTGCTGCTCGCGAACCCGGTGGTTGTCGCCGGAACGGTCGTGTTGGTTGCGACGGGAGCGGTTGTGTTGCCCGCAACTGTTGTTAATGTTGTGCTCAGTGTGACAGCAGTCGTGGTGATGATTGGGACAGCAGTGGTGGTAGCAGTCGTGGTGATGATTGGGACAGCAGTGGTGGTAGCAGTCGTGGTGATGATTGGGACAGCAGTGGTGGTAGCAGTCGTGGTGATGATTGGGACAGCAGTGGTGATAGCAGTCGTGGTGATGATTGGGACAGCAGTGGTGGTAGCAGTCGTGGTGATGATTGGGACAGCAGTGGTGGTAGCAGTCGTGGTGATGATTGGGACAGCAGTGGTGGTAGCAGTCGTGGTGATGATTGGGACAGCAGTGGTGATAGCAGTCGTAGTGGTGATTGGGGCAGCAGTGGTAGTCGTGGTGATGATTGGGACAGCAGTGGTGGTAGCAGTCGTGGTGATTATTGGGCAGCAGTGGTGATAACAGTGGTAGTGATAATTGGGGCATCAGTGGTCATAGCAGTCGTAGTGATGATTGGGGCATCAGTGGTGGTAGCAGTCGTGGTGGTGATTGGTGCATCAGTGGTGGTAGCAGTTGTGGTGGTGATTGCGGCAGCAGTGGTAGTAGCAGTCGTGGTGGTGATTGGGGCAGCAGTGGTGGTAGCAGTCGTGGTGGTGATTGGGGCATCAGTGGTGGTAGCAGTCGTGGTGGTGATTGGTGCATCAGTGGTGGTAGCAGTTGTGGTGGTGATTGCGGCAGCAGTGGTGGTAGCAGTCGTGGTGGTGATTGGGGCATCAGTGGTAGTAGCAGTCGTGGTGGTGATTGGTGCATCAGTGGTGGTAGCAGTCGTGGTGGTGATTGGGGTAGCAGTGGTGGTAGCAGTCGTGGTGGTGATTGGTGCATCAGTGGTGGTAGCAGTCGTGGTGGTGATTGGTGCATCAGTGGTAGTAGCAGTCGTGGTGATGATTGGGGCATCAGTGGTGGTAGCAGTCGTGGTGGTGATTGGAGCAGCAGTGGTAGTAGCAGTCGTGGTGGTGATTGGGGCAGCAGTGGTGGTAGCAGTCGTGGTGGTGATTGGTGCATCAGTGGTGGTAGCAGTTGTGGTGGTGATTGGGGCATCAGTGGTGGTAGCAGTCGTGGTGGTGATTGGTGCATCAGTGGTGGTAGCAGTTGTGGTGGTGATTGCGGCAGCAGTGGTAGTAGCAGTCGTGGTGGTGATTGGGGCAGCAGTGGTGGTAGCAGTCGTGGTGGTGATTGGGGCATCAGTGGTGGTAGCAGTCGTGGTGGTGATTGGGGCATCAGTGGTGGTAGCAGTTGTGGTGGTGATTGGGGCATCAGTGGTGGTAGCAGTCGTGGTGGTGATTGGTGCATCAGTGGTGGTAGCAGTTGTGGTGGTGATTGCGGCAGCAGTGGTAGTAGCAGTCGTGGTGGTGATTGGGCAGCAGTGGTGGTAGCAGTCGTGGTGGTGATTGGGGCATCAGTGGTGGTAGCAGTCGTGGTGGTGATTGGTGCATCAGTGGTGGTAGCAGTTGTGGTGGTGATTGGGGCATCAGTGGTGGTAGCAGTCGTGGTGGTGATTGGGCATCAGTGGTGGTAGCAGTCGTGGTGGTGATTGGGGCATCAGTGGTGGTAGCAGTCGTGGTGGTGATTGGGCATCAGTGGTGGTAGCAGTCGTGGTGGTGATTGGGGCATCAGTGGTAGTAGCAGTCGTAGTGGTGATTGGGGCATCAGTGGTAGTAGCAGTCGTGGTGGTGGTTGGGGCATCAGTGGTGGTAGCGGTCGTGGTGGTGATTGGAACATCAGTGGTAGTCGTGGTGGTGATTGGGGCATCAGTGGTGGTAGCAGTCGTGGTGGTGATTGGGGCTGCAGTGGTAGTAGCAGTCGTGGTGGTGATTGGGCATCAGTGGTAGTAGCAGTCGTGGTGGTGATTGGGGCATCAGTGGTAGTAGCAGTCGTGGTGGTGATTGGGGCATCAGTGGTAGTAGCAGTCGTGGTGGTGATTGGGGCATCAGTGGCAGTCGTGGTGGTGATTGGGGCATCAGTGGTAGTAGCAGTCGTGGTGGTGATTGGGCAGCAGTGGTAGTAGCAGTCGTGGTGGTGATTGGGCAGCAGTGGTGGTAGCAGTCGTGGTGGTGATTGGTGCATCAGTGGTGGTAGCAGTCGTGGTGGTGATTGGTGCATCAGTGGTGGTAGCAGTTGTGGTGGTGATTGGGCATCAGTGGTGGTAGCAGTCGTGGTGGTGATTGGTGCATCAGTGGTGGTAGCAGTTGTGGTGGTGATTGGTGCATCAGTGGTGGTTGCAGTCGTGGTGGTGATTGCGGCAGCAGTGGTGGTAGCAGTCGTGGTGGTGATTGGGCATCAGTGGTAGTAGCAGTCGTGGTGGTGATTGGTGCATCAGTGGTGGTAGCAGTCGTGGTGGTGATTGGTGCATCAGTGGTGGTAGCAGTCGTGGTGGTGATTGGTGCATCAGTGGTGGTAGCAGTCGTGGTGATGATTGGGCATCAGTGGTGGTAGCAGTCGTGGTGGTGATTGGGGCATCAGTGGTATTAACAGTCGTGGTGGTGATTGGAACATCAATGGTGGTAGCAGTCGTGGTGGTGATTGGTGCATCAGTGGTGGTAGCAGTCGTGGTGGTGATTGGTGCATCAGTGGTATTAACAGTCGTGGTGGTGATTGGAACATCAATGGTGGTAGCAGTCGTGGTGGTGATTGGTGCATCAGTGGTGGTAGCAGTTGTGGTGGTGATTGCGGCAGCAGTGGTGGTAGCAGTCGTGGTGGTGATTGGTGCATCAGTGGTGGTAGCAGTCGTGGTGGTGATTGGGGCATCAGTGGTAGTAGCAGTCGTGGTGGTGATTGGGACATCAGTGGTGGTAGCAGTCGTAGTGGTGATTGGGGCATCAGTGGTAGTCGTGGTGATGATTGGGGCAGCAGTGGTAGAAGCAGTCGTAGTGATGATTGGGGCATCAGTGGTGGTAGCAGTCGTGGTGGTGATTGGGGCAGCAGTGGTGGTAGCAGTCGTGGTGATGATTGGGGCATCAGTGGTGATGGCAGTCGTGGTGATGATTGGCGCAGCAGTGGTGATAGCAGTGGTAGTTGTGGTCATAGTCGTGGTGGTGCTGGTGGTGCTGGTAGTGGTGGCGGTGGTGGTAGTGGTGTGGTGGTGGTGGCAGTGCTGGCGGTGGTGAAGTAACAATCAACGTTGGGGTCCAGCGTCACGTTTCTCCTGCCCATGCATTGCGTCCCGTCCGTCAGGGGCCCCTGGATGCACTGGCAGGATGAGGTGGAGGTGGAGGAGGAGGAGGTGGTCGGCCCGGGGGTCCAGTTTGTGCCGTCCGGGCACGGCCTGGACGAGCCGCAGGTGGCAGGAGCCCAGTGGAGGTAGAAGCTGTCGCAGTAGCAGCACTCGACCTGGGCACTCGCACGGCACGCTGCATCGCAAACGACTGCCGTCAGCCAACGCTGTGCCGATCATCACTATGACTGCTATCACCACTGCTGTTACCAATCATCACCACGACTGCTGTTACCACTGATGCCCCAATCATCACTACGACTGCTGTCACCACTGATGCCCCAATCATCACCACGACTGCTATCACCACTGATGCCCCAATCATCACTACGACTGCTATGACCACTGCTGATCATGCAAACTCGGCTCACTATGTAGAACAGGGGTAGATCATAAAACTCCACTCACTCTTAGAACAGAGGGAGATCATACAAACTCTACTCACTCACTCTGTAGAACAGGGGAGAGATCATACAAACTCCACTCGACTCTGTCGAACTTACAGCTCAGGATGCTGAAGCTCGTGACGGAGACGTTGTATTGGCCACCGCAGAGTGTCCCGAACTGGAGCATCTGAGCATCCGGTTGATACGAGCCACGATCCGGACATCCACCGTATAGATCGTTGTGGCGTTGACAGCTGTGCCCGAAAAAAGGGGGGAGGGGGTAGGAAATGAACCTCATAGCGGGACCTCCAGAGGTCCCTGAATAAACGGAAGTTAAAAAATTGCACCGCCGCGCACACAAACTTCTCAGCCCACGTGGCGCGGATCATCTCTGTAGAGTTTGGTGGTGGTACATGTTCTTCTCGGTTCTTTCGGTAAAGTTACGTAGGAGGGAAGTAATAAAATAATAAAAATAAAACATAATAAAAGAATATAATATAATAAAATAATATAATACTTCCCTTCTACGTGACTTTACCGAAAGAACCAAGAAGATGAATCCCTGCCGTCAGAAAGCTTTAAATCGAAAGGTGGTACATGTTGTTTAGGTCGTTTATTGTGAAAAT
Organism: Lethenteron camtschaticum; assembly: GCA_018977245.1. Taxonomy (NCBI): domain Eukaryota; kingdom Metazoa; phylum Chordata; class Hyperoartia; order Petromyzontiformes; family Petromyzontidae; genus Lethenteron; species Lethenteron camtschaticum. The sequence continues at coordinate 131,896 of WFAB01001509.1, read as the reverse complement.
CGGTCATAGTTCCTATGACCTGCACTGTTTCATTGCTTTTATGGCTTTATTTTGGTGATTTTCGTTTAGTTTTTTGGTTTGGCCATGTTTGTTTGTTGTAGTATAGAGTTAGACTGATGACCTTAATCTAAGTTATCTTGTGGTTGTTGTTGTTGTTTGACTTGCATCCCACTGAGATTTTTGCACATTTTTGTGTACGGTGTTTTTCTGCAATATTTTGCTGTCTTTTCTTGGATTTTCTGTTTGCACTCAGTCACATATTCACTTTAAGAGCCGAATGGCTCACAGGGCTACACCTAATCACTGAACTTGAACTTGAACTTGATCCCGTCGACGTGTCCTCCAAGCAGCAGCCACGAGGGCGAATGCCGTCGTCGTGAACAAACTTTTGAAATCTCAATTCGAAGTTTCCATGACCGCTGAGAATCCACACTCTTAAATCATTTCGGTAAAGCCACGTAGGTCGACAAATTAGTAGATCACGACGTTTCGATCGCAACGCAAGCAGCCGTCCTCAGGTGAGAGAATGAGACTTCTGTGGATGAGGCATCATCGATGAGGTTGAGCTTTTTGACTCGCAGTCTGTTAAAATATCTCAGAGTTGTTGTGTGGAAACCCTCCCCGTAGAGCAGAGGTCGCAACCGGGTACCCGATACCCGTACCCTACCCGATACCCGGCTACCCGTACCCGGCCGGGTACGGGTACAGGTACCTGTTTGCGACCCTGGTGCGGCCGGGTACGGGTAGGCCGTGAGTCACTGGTGAGTAACTGTGTGTCACTCATTTCCCAACGTCTTGTCTCTTCTCACAATTCAAGTTCCTAGAATCAACCCACCCGCGCCTGCAACATGGCTTCATCCCAGAGGTCGCAAACGGGTACCCGATACCCGTACCCTACCCGTACCCGGCCGGATACGGGTAGGGTACGGGTACGGCCGGGTACGGGTACCGTTTGCGACCCTGGTGCGGCCGGGTACGGGTACGGAATCAAAACCCGTTTGCGACCTCTGCCGTAGAGGGGTTCAATCTCGGTTGAAGCTTTCGTGACCGCAGGAATCCACGCTCTTTGGTTCTTTCGGTAAATTCACGTAGGTTGACAAAATAAGTAATAGATCACGATGTTTCGATCGCAACACGAGCAATCGTCATCAGGTAGAAAGACGCAGCAGCAGTTCAGCAGTTCCACTGCGGTATATTTCTACCGGATGACGCTCGCTTGTGTGTCTGTATGTGTCTGTATGTGTCTGTGTGTGTGTGTCTGTGTGTGTGTCCGTGTGTGTGTTTGTCCGTGTGTGCGTGTCTGTGTGTGTGCGTGCTGCTACTCAATACCACAACTTAACAGCACTTGCCCCCCTCCCCAACAGCTGCTAGAGGCTACCCGGGGACATTTGTATTTGCGTCTGTGCCCTGACCATCACCTCTTCTGACTCTGGAGTTCGGAATTCCCGGTTGGACACGGACCTGCAGGGCACACGGACACAGACAAACGCCAGCGGACACGAACAACGGGCATTTAAAATGTGACGTTTAACAGGGGGCAGTAAGATGAGGATGATTGAGAGATATCGATGGTATCTTACTAAAGGGGTGTTTGTGTCAGACGTTGTAAATATTTACAACGTCGTTAAACCCTCCAACAGCACGACTCAGCTGCTGAACCACTCGCTCACCCACTCACTCACTAACTCACTCACTAACTCACTCACTCACTCACTAACTCACTCACTCACTAACCAATCACTCACTCACTAACTCACTCATCACTAACCACTCACTCACTAACTCACTAACTCACTCACTCACTAACCCACTCACTCACTAACTCACTCACTCACTAACCCACTCACTCACTCACTAACTCACTCACTAACCCACTCGCTCACTAANCCACTCACTAACTCACTCACTAACTCACTCACGAACCCACTCACTAACTAACTCACTCACTAACCCACTCACTCACTAACTCGCTAACTAACTCACTCACTAACCCACTCACTCACTAACCCACTCGCTCACTAACCCACTCATTAACTCACTCACTAACTCACTCACGAACCCACTCACTAACTAACTCACTCAATAACCCACTCACTAACCCACTCACTCACTAACTCACTAACTAACTCACTCACTAACCCACTCACTCACTAACCCACTCACTCACTAACTCACTCACTCACTAACTCACTCACTAACCCACTCGCTCACTAACTCACTCACTAACCCACTCGCTCACTCACTCACTAACTCACTAACTCACTCACTCACTAACTCACTAACTCACTCACTCACTCACTAACTCACTCACTAACCCACTCGCTCACTAACTAACTCACTCACTCACTAACTCACTCACTAACCCACTCACTCACTAACTCACTCACTAACCCACTCACTAACTCACTAACTCACTCACTAACCCACTCACTCACTAATCCAATCACTAACCCACTCACTAACTCACTCACTAACCCACTCGCTCACTAACCCACTCACTAACTCACTAACTCACTCACTCACTAACTCACTCACTAACCCACTCACTAACCCAATCACTCACTAACTCACTCACTAACCCACTCACTAACCCAATCACTCACTCACCCACTCACTCAGTAACCCACTCACTTAGTAAACCACTCACTCACTAACCCACTCACTAACCCACTCACTAACCCACTGACTAATCCACTCATCCAAGTATTAATCCACTCACCCACCCACTCACTCACCACTCACTTACTAACCCACTTGCTCACCCACTAACCAACTGACCCACTCACTCACCCACCCACTGACCCACTCACCCACTCACCACTCACTCACCCACTCACTCACGCATTCACCCACTCACCCACTCACTCATCCACTAACTCAATCCACTCATCCGCTCAATCACTCACCCACTCAACCACCGACACTCATGCACTCACTCATCCACTCACTCACGCACTCACACACCTTATTAGGGAGTGAGAGTGTGCGTGTGTGTAAGGCGCCACAAATCAGTGTAAAATAAACATCGTTTAGTTTTAGGATGGGTCTCTGGATGGGTCTCTGTATGGGTCTCTGTATTGGTCTCTGTGGGAGTGTATGGGTCTCTGTGGGTCTCGGTGGACTATGTGGGTCTGTATGGGAATCTGTGTGCCTCTGTGGGTCGCTGTGGGCATATGTGGGTATATGTGTGCCTCTGTGGGTCTATGTGCATCTCTGTGGGTCTTTATCAGTCTCTGTGGGTCTGTATGGGTCTCTGTGGGTCTGTGTTGGTCTCTGTGGGTCTGTATGGGTCTCTGTGGGTCTGTATGGGTCTCTGTGGGTCTGTATGGGTCTCTGTGGGTCTGTATGGTCTCTGTGGGTCTGTATGGGTCTCTGTGGGTCTGTATGGGACTCTGTGGGTCTGTATGAGTCTCGGTGGGTCTGTATGGGTCTCTGTGGGTCTGCATGGGTCTCTGTGGGTCTGTATGGGTCTCTGTGGGTCTGTATGGAACTCTGTGGGTCAGTATGAGTCTCTGTGGGTCGGTATGGTATCTGTGGGTCTGTGTGGGTCTATGTGGGTCTGTATGGGTCTCTGTGGGTCTGTATGGGTCTCTGTGGGTCTGTATGGGACTCTGTGGGTCTGTATGAGTCTCGGTGGGTCTGTATGGGTCTCTGTGGGTCTGTATGGGTCTCTGTGGGTCTGTATGGGTCTCTGTGGGTCTGTATGGGACTCTGTGGGTCAGTATGAGTCTCTGTGGGTCTGTATGGGTCTCTGTGGTCTGTATGGGTCTCTGTGTGTCTGTATGGGTCTGTATAGGTCTGTATGGGTCTCTGTGGGTCTATGTGGGCCTCTGTGGGTCTGTATGGGTCTGTATAGGTCTGTATGGGTCTCTGTGGGTCTGTATGGGACTCGGTGGGTTTATAAAATAAAATAAAAATCAGATGATAATTTTAAAACAGTCGGTTTGAATCAGTGGGTGGAAGCCCTCCCGGCTCTTACCGTCGGGGCCAGGAGTTGCAGGATGAGTAGGAGGATTAGACTTGACCCAGGACCAGCATCAGAGTGGCTGAGACCCCCCTCTGTTGCAGGCTCCTCGTCTGCCCCTCGCGAGTCCATGAGTCCCCCCCCCACTCCACTCCTGCTGACATTGCGGGGGGAGTGGTGGTGCAGTGGTTAGAGCACTGCGCGTGTGTCGGGAGTGGTGGTGCAGTGGTTAGCACACTGCGTGTGGGGAGTGGTGGTGCAGTGGTTAGCGCGCTGTGTGTGAGTGGGTGAGTATCAGGGTGAATATGCGAGTAGGTGATTGGGAAGGTGAGTGGGTGAGTAGGTTAGTGAGTGGGTGGGTGAGCGGATGAGTGTGTGAGTGAGTGGATGAGTGGATGAATGGTTGAGTGAGTGGATGAGGGTGTGGATGAGTGAGTGGATGAGTGAGTGTGTGAGTGAGTGAATGGTAGGTGAGTGGTGAGTGAGTGAATGGTTGGGGAGTAATTGGGTGGTGATGAGTGGGTGGATGAGTGGGTGGGTGAGTGGGTGGTGAACGATGAGTGTGTGAGTGAGTGGATGAGTGGTTGAGTGAGTGGATGAGTGTGTGGATGAGTGAGTGGATGAGTGAGTGTGTGAGTAAGTGAATGGGTAGGTGAGTGAGTAGTGAATGGTGGAGGAGTGAGTGGATGAGTAAGTGGGTGGGTGGATGAGTGGGTGGTTGAGTGGGTGGGTGAGTGTTGAGTGGATGGGTGAGTGATGGGTGAGTGAATGGGTGGATAAATGGGTGAGCGAGTAGAAGGACCTACCGTGGAGCTGATCTGCCCTCTGACCATCGACTAGTCATCTGTAAGATGCGCCTGCCATTCGTCCACTCCAGTGGTGGGTGTACACCCAGGACCCCATTCAAACCTAAGGTGGCCTGGTCTCAGCTAGTTGATGAAAGTTGTAAGCAAGAAATTCATCATCGCTTGCAGCTGGGGTTGGCATCGTCCCCCACTCCTCCAGATCTCGAGGGTCAATGGGTGAGGTTTAGTAATGTGACTCAGGCAGCTGCAATTGCTGCTGTGGGTACACGGTCCAGACCCCCCCCCCCCCAGAGACCCTGGAATACAGAGGAGGTGTTCAAGCTGGCTGAGAAAAAGTGACAGGCCCACTCTCATTGGCTACAGCATCCCACGACGGGGAATGAGGAGGCATACCGCAGCCTTCGCTCGGAGGTTTGGAGAGCCATGAGGCGCTGCAAGGAATGGTGGAGCTCGCGGGTTGCTGAGAGATGGCGTTTACCTCAATGGCCAGCGATCACAGATAACTATTTAATTCCATCAAACAAGTAACCTGCAGCGCCACACCTATTACCATCATTAGGAGAAAAATGGTGATCCAATCTCCGACCCCCAGGAACAGGTTTGCAGATTTGCTGAGCATTTCTTTGAGGTCATGGGGGAGGGGAAATCCCTCAGCCAGGAAAACATCGTGAGACAAAGTGGGGATGATCCTGCTGAGGCTGCGGTGCCTCAAATATTGGAAGAAGTCACCCCTGTGAGTGGCTGGTTGAGGTGCCATCCGTTGAGGAAGTACTGAAGGCGATCCAGAGTCTGAGACCAGGAAAGGCACCGGGCAGAGATGATCTCCCAAGCGAAATGCTGAGGGAGGGTGGTGTTTGTGCACAGACTGCCCTACATTAAATCATAACAACAGTCTGGACCACTGGACGGTTCTGTAGGACTGGAAGGATGCCCTGGTGGTCCCCTCTTTAAGAAGGGGACTGCACAGACTGTAACAACTACAGGGGCATCTCACTCCTCAGTGTGCCGATTAAGGTCCTGGCAAGGATTATTCAACATTGCCTTCCCAGGCACACTAAGCAAAGGCTTGCGGAGCCCTAATGTGATTTCAGGAAAGGGCGGTCCTGCACAGATTCCATATTTTCTGTCCGTTTGCTACAGCAGAGGTGTAGGGAATTCCGACAAGGCCTACATCTCTGCTTTATTGACCTGGTCAAGGCCTATGATACCATCAGTAGGCCTGGGCTCTGGGTTGTTCTTCGTGCTTTCGGAGTCCCTGACCCTCTGCTCATGCTCATTAAGGACCTTCATGACGGTGAGCAGGCCCAGGTAAAACTACGTGTCTGGGAGTCAGAGCCATTCCCTGTACACCTTGGGGTGCGACAGGGATATCCTCTGGCTCCAACATTATTTAACATCTATTTCGACCACGTAGTTCGTGAAGCCTTCAGCAGCAGTACCGGAGGAATTACCATCTGGTAAAGATACAAGGCGAGGCTGATCGATGCCCGGGTGCGGTCAGGGGATGGCTCCCTATTGGTCAACCACGTTATGTGTTGCCGATGACCTGGTAATTGCGGCTCACTCAGAGGAGGAGTTGTAGGCGCTGCTGCTGAAATTGAGTGTGCCACTAAGAGGTGGGGCCTTACCATCAGCCCCACCAAAACTAAGCACCTGCCTGGGTATTTTTCCCATCGGGCACTCCACCCCCACAACTCCCAATCGGTGATTGGGCAGTTGTGGAGAGAGTGGAGAGTTTCCCATACCTGGGCAGTGTGCTCATGACCGACTCCGGTTTAACAGCAGAGGTCTCACTCCGATTCAGTTTACTGGCATTATGTTTTCATCGGTTGTGTAACGCTGTGTGGAAGCTAACTAGTGTTCTGCCTCACGGCAGGTGTTTTTCCTCACGGCAGATGTGGAGGTGTGAGTACACAGGAATTTAATGTTTTGAGGTTGAGTTTGGTCACGTGATCAGGAAGTTCCGATTTGACAGTCTTTCAGCCACGAGGCTGGTGGTCCGCATTACACAGAGTTCAAGATGGCGGCACACATCGCGTCCCAGTGAAACCAACTGCAATTGTACATTGTGGGACTTTAAGAAGCATTGTCTGTAAGTTCGTTTATGTTCTGTAATATTGGGAATGCTGTTATAATGTTAGAATGACCGTTATTATGCTGCAAATGCCTTTATAATGCTGTTAAATTGTTATGATAAATATGAGGCCTCGTTAACAACGAAGCCTCCAACTTTCCTTATTGTGAAAGTCACTGGTAATTGAATAAGTCGAGTCAGACTTGTATCTAAGTAACTTTATTGCGATCTTGATAGCAAAGATGACGAAATATCTCATCCACAATTTAGTGTTATGTGTAGTACTGTACATCTGGGGTGTAGTGTGATGATTATAGATGTGTCTTTATTTAACACAGTAGCTTATTCTCTTGTATAGCTATTCAGTACTAATATAGGTGCCTGGTATATCCAGGATATATTGTTGAGTTCAGGTTATCTAAGGCAATGTTATGATGACGTAGTGTTCATTCATTGTATTGATATTACCAAGTATTATCATACGCTGTATTTGTGCTGTGTTTTTCCATCAGTTTTTCCTCGTTCAATTCAATAAATTACGTTTGGAGTCGGATGTTCACCTTGGCTCTGAGGGTGTATTGGATGCGAGGTTAACTACTCAGATAGCGGTGCAACGCAGCGCACAGCGAGGCCGAGACACCTAGTCTGTCGCTCCGTACGAAGCTTCGGTCTTCTCGGCCACAGTCATTCCCTCCCTTCTCTATGCTTGCAAACGTGTACCCCCCTAAAGGAACATCTTCACCGGTTAGAAACATTTAGGCTGGCCTGCCTACAATCAATCCTGGGTTTAACCAGGCTGGAATGTGTTAGGAGCTCACAAATCCTCGAAAGATCTGGACAAAGTTCCATCGGTGAGCTCCTCCGGCATGCAAGGCTGCGTTGGTTGGGCCATGTAGCCCGCATGCCCAATCACCGCATACCCAAACAGCTTTTGTTTGGCCGGATCTAGGGGGCTAAACGAGCGCGGCACGGGCTAGAGAAGAGATGGAGTGATGTGGTACAGGAGGATGTGGAGCTGAGTGGACTTGCCGATGACTGGTAACAGCGCTGTCAAGATCGGCCTCTGTGGAGGAGGCTCGTGAAGGACGCTACAGGGCAGTTGGAGGCAGTCGCCCTCCACCAATAACGGAGTGCGGAGGAGCGAAGCTCACAACAACGAGCAGAGCGCCGGGTGGCTAAAGCACAGCAAGTTGGCAAAGTAGGGGGCACAGGTGGCGCATCGACCAGTCATATCGGTCATCTCAGTCAGTCGACCCGTGGTACCTGGGTCTGCCCCGTGACCTCCTGCCAGCGGGCGTGCGACGCTTCACGTGGCCTGTGTGGTATTGAGTCTATGGGTATCTGTGTGGTGATGATTATATGGGTCTCTGTATGGTGGTGAGTCTATGGGTCTCTGTGTGTTGGTGGTGGTGGTGAGTCTGTGGGTCTTTGTGTGGTGGTGAGTCTATGGGTCTTTGTGTGGTGTTGAGTTTATGGTTATCTGTGTGGTGGTTGTGGTGAGTCTGTTGGATTTTGTTTGCTAGTGAGGCTATGGGTCTCTGTGTGGTGGTGAGTCAATAGGTCTCTGTGTAGTGGTGGTGAGTCTATGGGTCTCTGTGTGGTGATGAGTCTATGGGTCTATGTGTGGTGGTGAGTCTATGGGTCTCTGTGTGGTGATGAGTCTATGTGTCTATGTGTGGTGGTGAGTCTATGGGTCTCTGTGTAGTGGTGGTGAGACTATGGGTCTCTGTGTGGTGATGAGTCTATGGGTCTCTGTGTGGTGATGAGTCTATGTATGTGTGTGAAGATGAGTCTGTGACTACCACACTCCACCACATGCATCACACACCACCCTATACCACCCAATTACACACTACACTACACACTACACTACATACACTACACTTCTATACACTACACAAACTACAAACTACAGACACACTACACACACTGCAAACGACGCACTACACACACTACACTACAATCTAGACTACACACTACAATACACACACTACACTATACACTACACTACAAACAACACTACACACTACCCTACGATAGACTACACTACAAACTACACTACACACACTACACTACTATACTCTGCACACACTACACACTAGTTTTCACTACAAACTACTTTTCACTACAAACTACTTTTCACTACACAACTACACACACTACACTACTATACACTAACACACTACACACACTACACTACTACACACACTACACTACACACTACAATACACACATTACACGACTACACGACACACACTACACACACCAAACTACAAACTACACTACTATAGACTCCACACTACACACACTACACTACACACACTACTACACACTACACTACAAACTACACTACCATACACTACACACTACACTACACACACTACACACACTACAAACTACACTACACACTACACACTACACTACCAACTACACTACACACTACACTACACACACTACACACTACACTACACTGCACACTACACTGCCATAAGCTAGACACTATACTACACCTTCTTGGTTCTTTCGGTAAAGTCACGTAGAATGGAAATAATAAAATAATAAATAAAACCTAATAAAATAATTCTCACGACGTTTCGGCCACAACGCAAGCAGCCATCCTCAGCTGTCTCCTCGACAGACCTGGACTTCACCTGAGGATGGCTGCTTGCGTTGTGGCCGAAACGTCGTGAGAATTATTTTATTATGTTTTATTTTATTAATTTATTATTTCCATCATACGTGATTTTACCGAAAGAACCAAGAAGATGAATCCCTGCAGTCACGAAAGCTTTAAATCGAAATTTAACTATACTACACTACACACTACACTACACACTACACTACACACTACACACTACACTACACTACACACTACACTATACACTACACACTAGTGNCACTACACTATACACTAACTACTACACACACTCTATACACTACACTATACACTATATACACACTACACTCACTACACTCANNACACTACACACACTACACACTACACTAGATGTACTACACTACACAGGCATCGCCAGTCAGCCTCACCTCGCTGAGTGTGTCCCCGTGCGCTGCTCTGCTGCCGATTTGCTGATCTGTTGGTGGAGCGGTCACGTTGAGTCTCTCAGCTGTCGAGTTGAGTCTCTCAGCTGTCGATTTGAGTCTCTCAGCTGTCGAGTTGAGTTACTCAGCAGTCGACGAGCTCGTGAGACGACCGCCACAGACAGACAGAGAGAGAGAGGAGACAGGGAGACACACGGAGAGACACGGAGAGAGACGGAGAGACACAGAGACACACACGGAGGCAGAGACAGACACACACACAGACAGTGACACACACACACAGACACACACACACAGAGACACACACAGAGAGACACACACAGAGACACACACAGAGAGACGCACACAGAGACACAGAGATACACACACAGACACTCACACACACAGAGACACACACAGACACACACACAGACACACACAGAGAGACACACAGACACACACAGAGACACACACAGAGACACACACAGAGACACAGAGATACAAACACAGACACTCACACACACAGAGACACACACAGACACACACACAGAGACAAGACACACACACACACACAGACACAACACAGACACACACAGACACACACAGAGAGACACACACAGAGAGACACAGCGACAGGGAGGCAGAGCGCTGTGTCCCCAATTTTCCAGCGGCAGTCGCCCTCCGATGCTTCGCGCCTCGCGGTTTTGTCAAAGGAATGAGCCAGGGGAGGGGTCCAGGTGAGTTGTTGGAGCAGGTGAGATGAGTGGGTGAGCAGGTGAGGTGATGGGGTACAGGTGATGTTCGTGGTTGGAGCAAGTGAGGTGAGTGATTGATTGACGCTTCAGTCCGCCCGTATCTGAGTAGGTGGTGGGTGGGGGAGGGTTTGGTGGGTTTAGTGAGTCAGTGTTTGGTGAGTGAGTAGGTGGGTGGCTGAGTGAATGAGTGAGTGTATTAGTGAGTGTATGAGTGAGTGTATTAGTGAGAGTATGAGTGAGTGAATGAATGTATGAGTGTGTCAGTGAGTGAGTGAGTGTGTGAGTGAGTGTATGAGTGTGTGAGTATGTGGATGAGTGTTTGGGTGAGTGAGTGGCTGAGTGAGTGAGTGCGTGGTTGAGTTGTTGCTTGAGTGGATGAATGGGTAAGTGAGTGATTGAGTGAGTGGGTGAGTGAGTGGGTGTTGAATGGTTGAGTCAGTGAGTGGTGAGTGGTTGGTTGAGTGGGTGAGTGAGTGGTTGAGTGAGTGAGTGGTTGAGTGAGTTAGTGGTTGAGTGGTTGGTTGAGTGGGTGAGTGGTTGAGTGAGTGAGTGGGTGAATGGTTGAGTGAGTGGGAGAGTGAGGGAGTGAGCGGGTGAGTGAGTGAGTGGGTGAGTGAGTGGGTGAGTGAGTGAGTGGGTGAGTAAATGATTGGTTGAGTGAGTTGGTGAGTGAGTGGGTGGTTGAGTGAGTGGGTGAGTGAGTGGTGGTTGAGTGAGTGGGTGAGTGAGTGAGTGGTTGAGTGAGTGAGTGCGTGGGTGAGTGGTTGAGTGAGTGAGTGGTGGGTGAGTGGGTCAGTGGGTGAGTGAGTGGTGAGTGGATGGTTGAGTGATTTGTGAGTGGTTGAGTGAGCGAGTGGTGGTGCAGTGGTCAGCGCTATTGATTGTCGTGCCATAGCAACGAGCCACTCTGCCGGCGCTGTTATCCCCTCGCAACCCCCACACGAACGCACGCACACCCCACTACACACACACGCACCCCCACTACACACACACGCACCCCACTACACACACACACGCACACCCCCACTACACACACACACACACCCCCACTACACACACACACGCACACGTACACCCCACTACACACACACACACCACTACACACACACGCACATCCCCCACTACACACACTACACACACACACACCCGCACTACACACACACACACACCCCCACTACACACGCACACGTACACCCCACTACACACACACCACTACACACACACACGCACATCCCCACTACAACACTACACACACACACCCCACTACACACACACACACCCACTACACACACACACACGCACACCCCACTAAACACACGCACCCACGTAGGGCCTTGTAGGGGGGGGGGTCACCTGGCACCCTGGATTTTTACCGAGGGCCCCTCGTGGGNACGTCCCCACGGTTTGCCGCCCCGTGGATTAACTAAAATGATCGATTTAAAGTTTTCGTGACTGCAGGGATTCATCTTCTTAGTTCTTTCGGTAAAGTCATCACGTAGAAGGAAATAATAAAATAATAAAAATAAAATAATAAAAATAAAACAATAAAATAATTCTCACGACGTTTCGGCCACAACGCAAGCAACCGTCCTCAGGTGAAGAACAGGTCTGTCGGAAAGACAGCGTCTGAATGAACAGGTCTGTCGGAAAGACGGCGTCTTAATGAATAGGTCTATCGGAAAGACAGCATCTGAATGAACAGGTCTGTCGGAAAGACAGCGTCTGAATGAACAGGTCTGTCGGAAAGACAGCGTCTGAATGAACAGGTCTGTCGGAAAGACAGCGTCTGAATGAACAGGTCTGTCGGAAAGACAGCGTCTGAATGAACAGGTCTGTCGGAAAGACAGTGTCTGAATGAACAGGTCTGTCGGAAAGACAGCGTCTGAATGAACAGGTCTGTCGGAAAGACAGCGTCTGAATGAACAGGTCTGTCGGAAAGACAGCGTCTGAATGAACAGGTCTGTCGGAAAGACAGCGTCTGAATGAACAGGTCTGTCGGAAAGACAGCGTCTGAATGAACAGGTCTGTCGGAAAGACAGCGTCTGAATGAACAGGTCTGTCGGAAAGACAGTGTCTGAATGAACAGGTCTGTCGGAAAGACAGCGTCTGAATGAACAGGTCTGTCGGAAAGACAGCGTCTGAATGAACAGGTCTGTCGGAAAGACAGCGTCTGAATGAACAGGTCTGTCGGAAAGACAGTGTCTGAATGAACAGGTCTGTCGGAAAGACAGCGTCTGAATGAACAGGTCTGTCGGAAAGACAGCGTCTGAATGAACAGGTCTGTCGGAAAGACAGCATCTGAATGAACAGGTCTGTCGGAAAGACAGCGTCTGAATGAACAGGTCTATCGGAAAGACAGCATCTGAATGAACAGGTCTGTCGGAAAGACAGCGTCTGAATGAACAGGTCTGTCGGAAAGACAGCGTCTGAATGAACAGGTCTGTCGGAAAGACAGCGTCTGAATGAACACCACCAGGCTTGGAAGCGTATATTTAAGCGAAAGAACCAAGAAGATTACTTAAAATTGTTTGGCCACGGCGAGCTCTCTCAGCAACCGCAATGAGAACACACCGAACGCAGGAATAAGTATAACCCGTAAAAACAAAGTTTTTCACTATAAATCATTTATATGCGTGGCGGCTAGAGTCCTCTCGTCCTCTGGCTTGAGATGGCTGCCACCTATGGATCAGATGATTGTCTGCCACCATTAAGCAATTGGTAATTAAATATTTTTAAGAAAATTCCCTAAAAAGTGTAAAATTTTGGAAAAAAAATTTTCACGAAAATTAATTGTCACGCACAACGAGTCTGTGTGCAAAATGTCAGGGGGGATGGGGCCGTGGGAGAGCAAAACACGTTGACAACGGGTGATGAAGCTAGTGAGAAGTAGACTCCAGGTAGGCGCCCGATTAGCCATCCAATCAGCCGGGGAGGGGTCTTTGTGAGGTATTGCTCTCTGTCTTAACGAGTCTATAAGGCCGTACCTCTTGGGACTTCTCTCTACTTGATACAGATTTTTTTCTGTGACAGTTTCACCTGAAGACGGAAGCTTGCGTTGCCTCCGAAACGTCGTGATTTTATTGTTTACAATTTTTATTAATTTTAATTTCAGTTTTTTACCTACGTGACTTTACCGAAAGAACCAAGAGTATGAATCCTTGCAGTCACGACAGCTTCAAATCTAGAAGTATTGCTCTCTGGCCAGCTCCTGCCCGCATCGAAAGGGAGGGCCCAATTGGCCCTCCTTTCGGAGAGTGCTCTTTCAGTCAGCCAATCAATTTATAACTTTTTTGACATGCGTTTTTTGGATTTTTGTTGTTGTTATTCTGTCTCTCGCTGTTCAAATAAACCTACCATCTGCTTGGTTCTTTCGGTAAAGTCACGTAGAAGGAAAATAATAAAATAATACAAATAAAACATATTATTATATATTATTTTATTATGTTTTATTTGCATTCTTTTATTATTTTCCTTCTATAAAATAAAACATAATACAATATATTATTGTATATAATTTTATTATGTTTTATTTTATTCTTTTATTATTTTCCTTTTACGTGACTTTACCGAAAGAACCAAGAAGATGAATCCCTGCAGTCACGAAAGCTTTAAATCGAAAAATAAACCTACCATTAAAATTAAAGACTGATTACTTCATCGTCAGTGGGCAAACGTACAAAATAAGCAGGGGGTCAAATACTTATTTCCCTCATTAAAATGCAAATCAATTTATAACATTTTTGACATGCGTTTTTCTGGATTTTTGTTGTTGTTATTCTGTCTCTCACTGTTCAAACAAACCTACGATCTTTTTGGTTCTTTCGGTAAAGTCACGTAGAATGAAAATAATAAAATAATAAAAATAAAACATAATAAATATATTATTATATAATAAAATAATAAAAAGTTAACATAATAAAATATATTATTATATATTATTTTATTATGTTTTATTTTTTTCATTTATTACTTCCCTTCTACGTGACTTTACCGAAAGAACCAAGAAGATGAATCCCTGCAGTCACGAAAGCTTTAAATCGAAAAACTAACCTACCATTAAAATTATAGACTGATAATTTCTTTGTCAGTGGGCAAACGTACAAAATCAGCAGGGGATCAATTACTTTTTTGCCTCACTGCAGGTGCGGGCGCTGCTGCTCACTGGGTATTTTGCTCCGGGTCACGCGAGGTTTTTTCTTCGGACGAGCCGCTAAGAAACTTCAGCACATCGCAACGACGCCGCGTGATTGTTGCGTGTGTGTGCGGAGAGGTTTTAACCCTGGAGTGATCGTAGGCAGGCGCAGATGGCCCAGTGGGATTAAAGATCGCATTACCGTTCTTTCCCTTAAGGTTGGTGATGGGTGAGGCGCTGCAAGTTACTTTTTTATGGAATTAATCATTTGTGATCACTAGCTACCAGAGGTCGCAACCGGGTACCCGTACCCGTACCCTACCCGNTACCCAGCTACCCGTACCCGGCCGGGTACGGGTAGCCATTTGCGACCCTGGTGCGGCTGGTACGGGTAAGGAATCAAAACCCGTTTGCGACCTCTGGGGTGGTGGTAAGTGGGTGGGTAGTGGTGGTGGGTGAGTGGGTGGGTGTGGTGAGTGGTGGTGAGTGGGTAGTGGGTGATGAGTTCGTGAGTGAGTGAGTGAGTCGTAGTGGGTGAGTGAGGGGTAGCGGGGTAATTGGTGGGGTGTGAGTGAGGGGATTTTCGACCCTGGTGCGGCTGGGTACGGGTACGGAATCAAAACCCGTTTGCGACCTCTGGTTGGTGGGTGAGTAAGTGGGTGGGTGGGTGAGTGAGTGAGTTCGTGAGTGGGTGAGTGGTGAGTGAGTGAGTGAGTTCGTGGGTGAGTGGGTGAGTGAGTGAGTCGAGTGGGTGAGTGAGTGAGTGAGTGATTAGGTGAGTGAGTGAGTGGTGAGTGAGTGGGTGGGTGAAAGTGGGAGAGTTTGCGACCTGGTGCGGCCGGTACGGGTACGGAATCAGTTTGCGACCTCTGGTTGGTGAGTGGGTGAGTGGGTGAGTGCGTGGGTGGGTGAGTGAGTGAGTGAGTGAGTGGTGAGTGGGTGAGTGGGTNAGTGAGTGGGTGAGTGGGTGAGTGAGTGAGTGAGTGGGTGAGTGAGTGAGTGAGTGAGTGGGTGGGTGAGTGAGTGGGTGGGTGAGTGGGAGAGTTTGCGACCCTGGTACGGCGGGTACGGGTAAGGAATCAAAACCCGTTTGCGACCTCTGGTTGGTGAGTGAGTGAGTGGGTGAGTGGGNGAGTGAGTGCGTGGGTGGGTGAGTGGGTGGTGAGTGAGTGAGNGAGTGGGTGAGGAGTNGGTGAGTGGGTGAGTGAGTGAGTTCGTGAGTTGAGTGAGTGGGTGAGGAGTGAGTGGGTGAATTGGTGGGTGTGTGAGTGAGTGGGAGAGTTTTCGACTGGTGCGGCGTGGGTGGGTACGGAATCAAAACGTTGCGATCTGGTTGGTGGGTGAGTAAGTGGTGGGTGGGTGAGTGAGTGGTGAGTGGGTGAGTGAGTGAGCGAGTGAGTTCGTGAGTGGGTGAGTGGTGAGTGGGTGGGTGAGTGAGTGAGNTCGTGAGTGGGTGAGTGAGTGGTGAGTGAGTGAGGTGAGTGAGTGAGTAGTGAATTGGTGAGTGTGAGTGAGTGAGTGGGAGAGTGACCCTGGTGGGCGGGTGGGTGAGTTTGCTGGACCTCTGGTTNTGGGTGAGTAAGTGGGTGGGTGGGTGAGTGAGTGAGTTCGTGAGTGGGTGAGTGAGTGCGTGGGTGGGTGAGTGAGTGCGTGGGTGGGTGAGTGGGTGAGTGAGTGGNTCGTGAGTGGGTGAGTGAGTGAGTGAGTGAGTGGGTGAGTGAGTGATGAGTNGGTGGATGAGTGGGTGGTGAGTGAGTGAGTAGCTGAATTGGTGTGAGTGAGTGAGTGAGTGGGAGAGTTTGCGACCTGGTACGGCCGGGTACGGGTAAGGAATCAAAACCCGTTTGCGAACTCTGGGAGCGTATGGGGCGGGTGGCGTGCGAANCGCGCGGCTGTTCAACGCAAGACGATCGCTCACGTTCACGTGCCGCCTNGCCGTGGGGTTTCACAGCGGGTTAACGCGCGAATAATCATCAATACGATCTAGTAATAGGTTTTTACCCTTTCAACTGGTACAAAAACTGACACCTTTATACAAGGCATCATGTTTGCATAACCACAACACAAGCAGTCAAAATGCAAACAAAAACAACTCTGATGTGCACTGTACTTGAAGTTGATTGGTCCACACCCGAGACAGCTTTTCTTAGAGCCTAGTCTCCATGGTGTTGGACCAGATGACGCCAAAAGGCGTACAACTCAAAGACTATCAGAGTATTGAGAGCTCGGGGTAAGCATTTACACTATGAGACCTCCTTTACCAGTGGCAAAATATAGTAATAGGTTTTTACCCTTTCAACTGGTACAAAAACTGACACCTTTATACAAGGCATCATGTTTGCAATAACCACAACACAAGCAGTCAAAATGCAAACAAAAAGAAACAACCCTGATGATGATGATAATGATATGCACTACGATCGTCGCTGTGCCCGGTGCTTGCGCGCTCGCGTGCGCGTTTTACGCAGCGCGTTCCTCGTGGCGACGATCGCATTCGCGGTCTCTGCGTGCTGCGTAATTCGAGCGAGCGAGCGAGGCTGCGTAGTAACTCATCACCTGCACCCGCGTTCGTGCAGCAGCCGCGATTCTATTACGCGCGAGCAACATGAGCAGGCACGGGCGAGCACGTAGCCAACTCGGCATTAGTGGTGGTGTACGTGGGGAGCGAGTTGGGTCACTCCAGGCGGTGGGGAGTCAGCCACGAGCCATGTCATACAGAGAGGACGCTGGTGCGGGGAGGCCGATCACCACTCACCCACCTATCCGCTCACTCACTCAACCACTCGCTCGTTCACTCACCCACTCACCCACTTACTCACCCACCCACTCGCTCGCTCACTCGCCCACGTACCCACTCACTCACTCGCTCACCCACTCGCTCGCTCACTCACCCACTCACTCACTTACCCACTCACTCACTCACCCACTTGCTCGAGTGGGAGAGTAAGTGGTTGAGTGAGTGAGTGGGTGAGTGAGCAGTTGAGTGAGTGGGTGGTTGAGTGAGTAAATGGTTGAGTGAGTGAGTGAGGGAGTAAATGGTTGAGTGAGTGAGTGGGTGAGTGAGTGAGTGGGTGGGTGAGTGAGTGGTGGGTGAGTGAGTGGTTGAGTGAGTACGTGGGAGAGTGAGTGGTTGAGTGAGTGAGTGGGTAGTTGAATGGTTGAGTGAGTGGGTGAGTGGGTAAGTGAGTGGGTGAGTGAGTGGATGGTTGAATGGTTGAGTGAGTGGGTGAGTGAGTGATTGAGTGAGTGAGTGTTGAGTGAGTGATGAGTGAGTGGGTGGTTGAATGGTTGAATGAGTGGGTGAGTGAGTGATTGAGTGAGTGAGTGGTTGAGTGAGTGAGTGGTTGAGTGAGTGAGTGGTTGAGTGAGTGAGTATGAGAGTGAGTGGTTGAGTGAGTGGTTGAGTGAGTGAGTNGGTGAGTGGTTGAGTGAGTGAGTGGTTGAGTGAGTGGTGTGGAGTGANTGGTTGAGTGAGTGAGTGAGTGGTTGAGTGAGTGGGAGAGTGAGTGGAGGGCGAGGGAGCCTCCAGGACCCCGCGAGACAATCCCGGGATGGGTAGCCGGACACAGACTGGCATAGGGAGGAGGATGGGGGGAGATGAGGAGGGGACATTATCCCCCACATAATGGAGGAGATGGGCGTCAGCCCCCACACTACCCCGCGATCCGAGTTCGATTCCAGCTCACGGCCACCAACGCCAGATTATCTGAACCGGTCCTGGGCCTCCCTAGGTCGACTCAGCCTCAACTGAGTAGCTGGTGTCGCTGTGGTGGTGGTGGAGTGAACATCTTCAGCACTGTGGGAGACAAAGGCGGCCGGGCGTGGTGCTGGCCACCCACCCCTCGCGTGCCACAGTGCCGGTAGCCTTCATAGGTGCTGCTCGCTGACAGCACTTGCCCACCAGTCTGTTGGAGGCTAAATGGGGATCTTTGTCTTTCCACCACACTCACCACTACTACACTCACTACTACACTCACCACTACACTCACCACTACGCTCACCACTACAATATGTGTGTCTGTGTGTGTGTCTGTGTGTGTGTCTGTGTGTGTGCCTGTGTGTGTGTGTCTTTGTGTGTGTCTCTGTGTGTCTGTGTGTGTGTGTCTGTGTGTGTCTCTGTGTGTCTCTGTGTATCTGTCTCTGTGTGTGTTGTGTGTGTGTCTGTGTGTGTGTGTGTGTCTCTGTGTGTGTCTGTGTTTGTCTCTGTGTGTGTCTGTGTGTGTGTCTGTGTGTGTGTGTGTGTCTGTGTGTGTGTGTCTGTGTGTCTGTGTGTGTGTCTGTGTGTGTGTCTCTGTGTGTGTGTCTGTGTGTGTGTCTGTGTGTGTCTCTGTGAGTCTCTGTGTGTGTGTGTCTCTGTGTCTGTGTGTGTGTGTCTGTGTGTGTGTCTGATCTCTGTGTGTGTCTGTGTTTGTCTCTGTGTGTGTATGTGTGTGTGTCTGTGTGTGTGTATGTGTGTGTGTCTGTGTGTGTGTCTGTGTGTGCGTCTCTGTGTGTGTGTGTGNCTGTGTGTGTCTGTGTGTGTGTATTTGCGTCTTTGGTATCTTGCTTCCTGGTGCTGTAACTCGACTCCTGTAGTTAATGATTATCACTGAAGGGGGGTAGGGTTTGGGGAGCGGTGTGTAGTGGTTAGCGCACTGTGTGTGTGTGTNGGGAGCGGTGGTGCCGTGGTTAGCGCACTTTGTGAGTGGGGAGCGGTGGTGCCGTGGTTGGCGCATTGTGTGTAGGGAGCCGTGGTGCAGTGGTTAGCGCACTGTGTGAGTGGGGAGCGGTGGTGCAGTGGTTAGCGCACTGTGTGAGTGGGGAGTGGTGGTGCAGTGGGTAGCGCACTGTGCGTGTGTGTTGGGAGCGGTGGTGCCGTGGTTAGCGCACTGTGTGTGTGTGGGGAGAGGTGGTGCCGTGGTTAGCGCACTGTGTGTGTGTGGGGAGAGGTGGTGCAGTGGTTAGCGCACTGTGTGTGTGTGGGGAGCGGTGGTGCAGTGGTTAGCGCACTGTGTGTGTGTGTGGGGCGGTGGTGCAGTGGGTAGCGCACTGTGTGTGTGTGGGGAGCGGTGGTGCCGTGGTTAGCGCACTTTGTGAGTGGGGAGCGGTGGTGCAGTGGTTAGCGCACTGTGTGTGTGTGGGGAGCGTGGTGCAGTGGTAGCGCAGTGTGTGTGGGGAGCGGTGGTGCGTGGTTAGCGCACTGTGTGTGTGTGNAGTGGTGGTGCGTGGTTAGCGCACTGTGTGTGGTGGTGGTGCAGTGGTTAGCGCACTGTGTGTGTGTAGGGAGCGGTGGTGCGGTGGTTAGCGCACTGTGTGTGTGTGTGGGAGTGGTGGTGCAGTGGTAGCGCACTGTGTGTGATGGGGAGTGGTGGTGCAGTGGTTAGCGCACTGTGTGTGTGTGTGTGGGAGTGGTGGTGCAGTGGGTAGCGCACTGTGTATGTGAGTGAGGAGTGGTGGTGCAGTGGTTAGCGCACTGTGTGTGTGGGGGAGCGGTGGCGCAGTGGATAGCGCACTGTGTGTGTGGGGAGTGGTGGTGCAGTGGTTAGCGCACTGTGTGTGTGTGGGGAGCGGTGGTGCAGTGGTTAGCACACTGCCCTTCGCTCATTAAGGAATACTGGAACAGGAATCAACGGATTTTTTTTGACGATGCTAAAGCTTGGAAACTACTCAATCGATGCTCAATCCATGCTTGATCTGTGCGCGATCATGCTCGAACACACGGACACTTGTCGTCAAAATGTCATGTTCGATCGGGGCTCGATCTGAGATCGATTGGTGATCGATCAGAGTTCAATCAAAGTTCAATTGTGCTCAATTTGTGCTCGATTTGTGCTCGATCGGAGTTCAATTGGTGCTCGATTGAAGCTCAATCCGAGATTGATTGGAGCTCCATCAGTGCTCAATCGGTGCTCGATCAGAGCTCAATCAATGCTCGATCGATGCGCAATGGTGCTCGATCAGTACCCAATCAGTCCTCGATTGGTGCTCGATCGAAGCTCAATCGGAGCTCAATCTGTTCACAATCGGTACTCAATCAATGCTCGATCGGTCGATCGGAGCTCAATCGGTGCTCGATCAGAGCTCGATGGCCGCTCAATCACTGGCTCAATGGGAGCTCAACTGGAACTCAATTGGTGCCCAATTTGTGCTGGCTTGGAGCTTGCTCAGAGCTCGATCTGAGTTCGATCTGAGCTCAATCTGAGCGAGTGGAGTGTTTTTGTTGGTTTATGGGTCTCTATGTGTCTTTATGGGTTTATTTGTCTATGTGGGTCTCTATGAGTTTCTGCCGGTGTCTGTGAGTATATGTGGGTCTGTGGGTCTATGTGGTTCTATGTGGTCTCTTTGGGTTTATGTCAGTCTATGTGGGTCTCTGTGGGTCTTTGTGGGTTTCTATGGGTCTTTGTGGGTCTATGTGGGTTTATATGTGTCTCTATGGGTCTCTGTGGTCTGTGGTCTCTGTGGGCTCTGTGGGTCTTGTGGGTCTCTATGGGTCTTGTGGGTCTATGTGGTTCTATGTGGGTCTCTTTGGGTTATGTCAGTCTATGCGGGTCTCTGTGGGTCTATGTGGGTTTTATGGTCTCTGTGGGTCTATGTGGATCTATGTGGGTCTCTATGGGTCTATATGATGATAATTATGATGATTAATTTCTCATGGCCAGCTCAACTTGCTGAAACAAACAGCTACACAGAAGCTCAGTTGGGCCCCTTTATGCCTCCACTCGCTTAAACAAACTGATGAAAAAGGAAAGCGACGATACACGAAAACCTCACCAGGAATATTCTACATAAATCCTCCAATTGCAGGGGCTTGCGGTGATATCCTATCAACCAGTCAGTCAAATTGCATCGTGCACTTCAGACTCCTACGATGGGTGCTCTAGCCACTGCGTGTATGTGTGTATATGTGTTTGTGTGTATGTGTGTTTGTGTGTATGTGTGTATGGTATGTGTGTCTGTATGTGTGTCTGTGTGTATGTGTTTTGTGTATGTGTGTACGTGTGTTGTGTGTATGTGTGTATGTGTGTCTCTATGTAGTGTGTTGTGTGTGTATGTGTCTGTGTGTATGTGTCTGTGTGTTNGTGTGTATGTGTGTCTGGTGTTTGTGTGTTGTGTGTATGTGTTTGTGTATCTGTGTCTATATCNGTGTGTTTGTGTGTATTGTANGTCTGTATCTGTGTTATTGTGTGTCTGTGTATTTGTGAAACTGTGTCTGTATCTATGTGTTTGCGTGTGTTTGTGTCTGTATCTGTGTCATTGTGTGTCTGTGTGTTTGTGCGTCTGTGTATGTGTGTGTTTGTGTGTCTGTGTGTATGTGTGTTGTGTGTCTGTGTGTTTGTGTGTCTGTGTGTCAGTGTGTTCGTGTATGTGTGTCTGTATCTGTGTCTCTTTTTTGTGTGTCTGTTTGTGTGTCCATGTGTGGTTGTGTATCTGTGTGTGTGTGTTTGAGTGTCTGTGTTTGTGTGTCTGTGGTTTTGCGTATATGTGTCTGTGTGATTGTGTGTCAGTGTGTCCGTGTATGTGTATTTGTGTGTCTGTGTGTATGTGTATGTGTGAGTTTATTTGGGCCTGTGTGAGTTTATATGGGTCTATATCCGTCTCTATGGGTCAATGTGGGTCTATGTGGGTCTATGCGGGTCTCTTTGGGTTAATGTGGGTCTCTATGGGTCTATGAGGTCTCTGTGGGTCAATGTGCGTCTCTGTGGGTCAATGTGGGTCTCTTTGGGTCAATGTGGTTTTTGTGCGTCTATGTGGGTCTATGGGGTCTATGTGGGTCTATGTGGGTCTATATGGGTCTATGTGGGTTTCTATGGGTCTCTGTGAGTCTCTATGGTCTATGTGGATCTACGTTGGTCTCTGTGGGTCTATGTGGGTCTCTATGGGTCTATGTGGGTCTCTGTGGGTCTTTGTGGGTCTCTGTGGGTCTATGTGGGTCTGTGGGTCTCTGTGGGTCTATGGGTCTCTGTGTGTCTATGTGGATCTACGTTGGTCTCTATGGGTATTTATGATCACAATTATCATGATGTCAGCCACCGGGCTGAGCTGCAATCATTTCTTATGGCCAGCTCCGCTTACTGAAACAAACAGCTACACAGCAGCTGCGTGGGGCCCTTTTACGGCTACACTCGCTTAAACAAACGGATGATAACTCAATAAGGAATGCGACGATTCACGCGAACCTCACCGATAACGTTCACATGAATCCTCCAATTGCAGGGGCTTGCGGTGATATCCTATCAACCAGTCAGAAAATTTGCATCGTGCACTTCAGACTCCTTCGTTGGGTGATGTAGCCACTGGCTACAATCACTATCTTCATCTCTGTGTCGGTGTGTTTGTGTGTATGTGTGTGTGTCCATGTGTGTATGTCTGTGTGTGTGTGTGCGGTGCCACATGGGCAACTCTGTCGTGGGCAGTGCTGTGGGGGGAGGAAAGCCCATGCCGATTGGCCTCTCCCCTCATGGCGTCTGTGACCACCACAGTGGCTAAACGGGGGCTCTGGACGGGTGTTAGGGCTGGTAACCCCTCCACCTTCAATTAATTACCACTAAACTCGACTTAAAATTTAACTAATAAGCTTGTGCCGGAGACCCGGGGGACAGGCGTCTATGACGTCTCCTGGCCAAACCCCAATTGGCGGAGTCAGGAGATTGAATCTTCACCCTCGGGGCTCCCCAGAAACAACGAAAAGCCACTTCGTCTGGCCACATGGAATGTTCGAACGCTCACTGCGGAGGAGAGGTTGCCTCTCCTCTGTCGGGAGCTGGACGGTACCGCCTGGATCTTTGTGGCATTCAGGAGGTCCGGTGGACCGGTTCTGGCACCTGCCACCATGAGGGTGGACAGTCCTCTACTCGGGCAGGAGACTGCCAAACAAAAGGGAGTGGCTCTTATTCTGAACAAAAGAATGAAGGGGCGTGGGAGCGTGGCGGTGAGGTTGGTAAGCCCAGGCTACTTGCTCGCCTTCCCATCACCGGAGGCGAGGAGTGGTGGTCGTGGTTACTTATGCCCCCACCGAAGACGAACATCCATGGAGGGATGCAGGCAAGCCGATGAGTCAGATGCCTTCTATGACCTCCTGTCACAGGTGCTGGCTAAAGTGTCCACTCAGGATAGTCATCTTGTTGGGTGACTTCAATGCCCGAGTTGGTCATGATGCTGGCACTTGTCTGGAGTGATTGAAGGCATGGGCCAGATCAGCTCAATAACAACGGTAGGAGCTGCTAGATTTTTGTGCAGCCCATGGGCTTGTAATTACTAACACGCTCTTCCGGCATCCGCGCATCCACACAACATCATGGATGCATGCGGGTCCAAGCAAGAACATCTGCTGGACTACATAGTGATGGACCAGCGGATGCGAGCCCGTGTCCGTGACACCAGACCTACCGTGGAGCTGATCTGCCCTCTGACCATCGACTAGTCATCTGTAAGATGCGCCTGCCATTTTCCACTCCGGTGGTGGGTGTACACCCAGGCCCCATTCCAACCTAAAGTGCCTGGTCTCAGTTAGCTGATGAAAGTTGCAAGCGATAATTTCATCATGCTTGCGGCTGGGTTGGCATCGTCCCCCACTCCTCCTGATGTCGAGGGTAATGGGCGAGATTTAGGACTGTGACTCATGCAGCTGCAATGGCTGCTTTGGGTACGCGGTCCAGACCTCCCAGAGATCCTGGCTGACAGAGGAGGTGTTCAGGATATTTGAGAGAAAGCGAAGGCCCACTTCATCGGCTACAGCATCCCACGTCAGAATGAGAGGCTTACACAGCTTCGCTCAGAGGTTCGGAGAGCCGTAAGACACTGCAAGGATGGGTGGTGGTCGCGGTTGCTGAGGAGTCTGCCTCAGTGGCCGCGATCACAAATCGCTATTTACTTTATAAAAAGGTAACCTGCAGCGCCACACTATTACCATCATTAGGGGAAAAAACGGTGATCAATCTCCGACCCCCAGGAACAGGTTTGCAGATTTGCTGAGCATTTCTCTGAGGTCCTGTGGGAGGAAAATTTCTCAGCCAGGAAACATCATGACAAAGTGGGGATGACCCTGCTGAGGCTGCGGTGCCTCAAATATTGGAAGAAGTCACCCCCTGTGAGTGGCTGGCTGAGGTGCCATCTATTGAGGAAATTCTGAAGCGATCCGGAGTCTGAGACCAGGAAAGGCACCGGGCAGAGATGATCTCCCAATCGAAAATTGAGGAGGGTGGCATCTGTGCACAGACTACCCTATATGACATCATAACAAAAGTCTGTACCACTGGACGGGTTTTGCAGGATTGGAAGGATGTCCTGGTGGTCCCCCTCTTTAAAAAGGGGGACCGCACAGACTGTAACAACTACAGGCATCTCACTTCTAAGTGTGCTGGGAAAGGTCCTTTCAATGATTATTCAAAATCGCCTTGCTAGGCACGATGAGGAGAGGCTTGCGGAGCGACCATGTGTTTCAGCAAAGGGCAGTCCTGCACAGATGCCATATTTCTGTCCGTCTGCTACAGCAGAGGTGTAGGGAATTCAACAAGACCTACAAATCTGCTTTATTGACCTGGTCAAGGCCTATGATACCATCAGTTGGCCAGGGCTCTGGGTTGTTCTTAGTGCTTTCGGAGTCCCTGACCTCTGCTCACGATCATTAAGGACCTTCATGATGGTGAGCGGCCCGGGTAAAACTACGTGGCCGGGAGTCGGAGCCTTTCCCTGTACACCTTGGGGTGCGGCAGGGATGTCCTCTGGCTCCCACATTATTTAACATCTATTTTGACCACGTAGTTCGTGAAGCCTTCAATAGCTCTACCGGGGGAATTTCCATTTGGTACAGATATAATGGGAGGCTGATCGATGCCCGGTGCAATCAAGGATGGCTCCCTATTGGTCAACCACGTTATGTATGCCGATGATTTGGTAATAGCTGCTCATTCAGAGGAGGAGTGGGAGACGCTGCTGCTGAGACTGGAGCGTGCCACTAAGAGGTGGGGCCTTACCATCAGCCCCACCAAAACTAAGCACCTGCCTGGGTATTTTGTACTATCGGACACTCCACTCGCACAAATCGCAATCGGTGATAGGGCAGTGTGGAGGGAGTGGAGAGTTTTCCATACCTGGGCAGTGTGCTTATGACCGGCTCCAGTTTAACAGCAGAGGTCTCACTCCGATTCAGTCGAGCGGCAATATATTTTCATCGGTTGCGTAACGCTGTGTGGAAGCTACCTGGTCTGTCCCTCCGCACGAAGCTTCAGGTCCTGTCGGCCACAGTCATTCCCTCCCTTCTCTACGCTTGCGAAACGTTGACCTCCCTAATGGAGCATCTTCGCCGGTTAAAACATTTAGGCTGGCCTGCCTACGATCCATCCTGGGTTTAACAGGCTGGATTGTGTGAGGAGCTCAAAAATCCTTGAAAGATCTGGGCAAAGTCCTATCGGTGAGCTCCTCCGGCAGGTAAGGCTGCGTTGGCTGGGTCATGTAGCCTGCATGCCCAGCAACCGCATGCCTATACAGCTTTTGTTCGGCCGGATCAACGGGGTTAAACGGGCGCGGATTGGGTTAAAGAAGAGATGGAGTAATGTGGTACAAGAGGACGTGGAGCTGAGTGGACTTGCCGATGACTGGTACCAGCTGTGTCAAGATCGGCCTCTGTGGAGGAGGCTCGTGAAGGACGCTGCTGGGCAGTTGGAGGCAGTCGCCCTCCAACAACAACGGAGGGCGGAGGAGTGACGCTCACAACAACAAGCGGAGCGCCGGGTGGCTAAAGCACAGCAAGTTGGCTCAGTAGGGGCATAGGTGGTGCATCAGCCAGTCATCTCGGTCATTTCAGCCAGTCGACCCGTGGCACCTGGGTCTGCCCCGTGACCTCCTGTCAGTGGGCGTTTGACACTTCACGTGACCTCAAGGTGCACATGGCCTGGCACAAGCGTCACGGTGATGTCACCGCCACTTACTGGCGAATGGCGGTTGTTGTTGTTGTTGTGTGTATACGTGAGTCTCTATTGGTCTGTGTGTGTCTCTGTGGGTCCATGCGGGTCTCTATGGGTCTCTGTCGGTCTCTATGGGTCTATGGGGGTCTCTTTGGGTCAATGTGGGACTCTATGGGTGTCTGTGGGTCTACGTAGGTCTATGGGGTATCTGTGGGTCAATGTGGATCTCTGTCGGTCTTTGTGGGTCTCTGTGGGTCTATGTGGATTTCTATGGGTCGCTATGGGTCTCTGTGGGTCTCTGTGGGTCTATGGGGGTATCTGTGGGTCAATGTGGATCTCTGCAAGTCTATGTGGGTCTATGTGCGTCTTTGTGGGTCTCTGTCGGTTTATGTGGGTTTTTATGTGGGTCTATGTGGATCTATGTGGTCTCTATGATGACAATTATGATCATGTCAGCCACTTCGCTGAGCTGCAATCATTTCACATGGCCAGCTCCGCTTACTGAAACAAACAGCTACACAAAAGCTCAGTGAGGCCCTTTTACGGCTGCACTCGTTTAAACAAACTGATGATAACACAATAAGGAAAGCGACGATTCAAGCAAACCTCACAGAGAACATTCCACATGAATCCTCCAATTGCAAGGGCTTGCGGTGATATCCTATCAACCAGTCAGTAAATTTGCATCGTGCACTTCAGACTCCTTCGATGGGTGCTCTAGCCACAGGCTACGATCGATATTTTCATCTCTGTGTCGGTGTGTTTGTGTGCATGTGTGTGTGCATCTCGGTCAGTCGACCCGTGGCACCTGGGTCTGCCCCGTGACCTCCTGCCAACGGCGTTCGACACTTCACGTGGCCTCAAGGTGCACTTGGCCTGGCACAAGCGTCGTGGTGACGTCACCGCCACTTAGTGGCGAATGGCGGTTGTTGTTGTTGTGTGTCTATGTGTGTGTGTCTGTGTGTGTGTGTTTGTGTGTGTGTGTGTGGGAGCGGTAGTGTAGCGGTTAGCGCTCAGTACTAAGAACCTGGCGACCCGGGTTCGATTACCGCTCACGGCAAACACCAGTGACGATTATCGGAACCGGTCCTGGGCATCCCCTAGGTCGACTCAGCCTCAAATGAGTACCTGGTGCGGTGTGTAAACATCGCCGCTAGGGAGACAAAGGCGGTCGGGCGTGGTGCTGGCCACCCACCCCCTCGTGTACCGTTCCGGCCTTCATAGGTGCTCGCTAACAGCACTTGCCCCATAAGCCTGTTAAGGCTATATGGGGGATATTTTTGCTCATGGCGTCTCTGTGGGTCTCTGTGGGTCTCTGTGGGTCTCTGTGGGTCTCTGTGGGTCTCTGTGGGTTTATATAGGTTTCTATGGGTCTATGTGGGTCGATTTAGGTCAATGTGGGTAACGGTGGGTCTATGGGGGTCTCTGTGGGTCTTTGTGGGTCTTTGTGGGTCTCTGTCGGTTTCTATGTGTCTCTGTGGGTCTATGTGGATCTATATGGGTCTTTGTGGATCTATATGGGTCTCCATGATCATAATTATGATGATGTCAGCCACTTCGCTGGGCTGCAATCATTTCACGTGGCCAGCTCCGTTTACTGAAACAAACAGCTACACAGAAGCTCAGTTGGGCCCTTTACGGCTGCACTCGCTTAAACAAACTGATGATAACACAATAAGGAAAGTAACGATTCAAGCAACCTCACCGAGAACATTCCACATGAATCCTCCAATTGCAGGGGCTTGCGGTGATATCCTATCAACCAGTCAGTAAATTTGCATCGTGCACTTCAGACTCTTTCGATGGGTGCTCTAGCCACAGGCTACGATCGATATCTTCATCTCTGTGTCGGTATGTTTGTGTGCATGTGTGTGTGTGTCATCTCGGTCAGTTGACCCGTGGCACCTGGGTCTGCCCGTGACCTCCTGCCAACGGGCGTTCGACACTTCACGTGGCCTCAAGGTGCACTTGGCCTGGCACAAGCGTCGAGGTGACGTCACCGCCACTTAGTGGCGAATGGCGGTTGTTGTTGTTGTGTGTCTATGTGTTTGTGTGTCTGTGTGTGTGTGTTTGTGTGTGTGTGTGTGGGGAGCGGTAGTGTAGCGGTTAGCGCGCTGCGCTATGAACCCGGCGACCCGGGTTCGATTCCTGCTCACGGCAAACACCAGTGACGATTATCTGAACCGGTCCTGGGCCTCCCCTAGGTCGACTCAGCCTCAAATGAGTAGCTGGTGCGCTGTGTAAACATCGCCGCGAGGGAGGCAAAGGCGGTCGGGCGTGGTGCTGGCCACCCACCCTTCGTGTACCGTTCCGGCCTTCATAGGTGCTCGCTAACAGCACTTGCCTCTACAGTCTGTTAAGGCTATATGGGGATCTTTGCGTCCGTGTGCGTCCGTGTGCGTCCGTGTGCATCCGTGTGCATCCGTGTGCGTCCGTGTGTATGTATGGGTCTCAGTGGGTCTCTGTGGGTCTCTGTGGGTCGCTTTAGGTCAATGTGGGTAACGGTGGGTCCTTGTCGGCCTCTATGGGTGTTTGTGGGTCTCCGTGGGTCTATGTGGGTCTCTGTGGGTCTTTGTGGGTATTTGTGGGTATTTGTGGGTCTTTGTGGGTCTTTGTGGGTCTCTATGGGTCTCTATGATGGCCAGCTCCGCTTACTGAATCAAACATCTACACAGAAGCTCAGTTGGGCCCTTTATGGCTGCAGTCGCTTAAACAAAAGGATGATAACTCAATAAGGAAAGCGACGATTCAAGCAAACCTCACCGATAACGTTCCACATGAATCCTCCAATTGCAGGGGCTTGCGGTGATATCCTATCAACCAGTCAGTAAATTTGCATTGTGCACTTCAGACTCCTTCGATGGGTGCTCTAGCCACAGGTTACGATCGCTATCTTCATCTCTGTGTCGGTGTGTTTGTGTGTATGTGTGCATGCGTTTGTGTGTCTGTGTGCGTCTGTATCTGTGTGTTTGTGTGTCTGTGTGTTTGTGTGTGTCTGTCTTTGTCTGTGTGTTTGTGTGTGTGTGTCTGCGTGTTGTGTGTGTCTGTGTGTTTGTGTGTCTGTGTGTTTGTGTCTGTGTGTTTGTGTTTCTTTGTATGTGTGTTTGTGTGTCTTTGTCTGTGTTTGTGTGTCTGTGTGTCTTTGTCTGTGTGTTTGTGTGTCTGTGTGTCGGTGTGTCTGTGTGTCTGCGTGTTTGTGTGTCTGTGTGTTTGTGTGTCTGTGTGTCTGTTTGTCTGTGTGTTTGTGTGTCTGTGTGTTCGTGTATCTGTATGTCTGTATTTGTGTCTGTGTATTTATGTTTGTGTCTCTGTGTGTCTGTGATTGTGTGTCTGTGTGTCTGTGTGTCTGTGTGTTTGTGTGTCTGTGTGTGTGTCTGTGTGTGTGTCTGTGTTTGTGTGATTGTGTGTCTGTGTGTTTGTGTCTGCGCATTTGTGTGTTTGTGTGTCGATATCAGGAGGAGTGGGGGACGATGCCAACCCCAGCCGCAAGCGATGATGAAATTGTCGCTTTCAACTTTCATCAGCTAACTTGGACCAGGCCACCTTAGGTTGGATGGGTCTTGGGTGTACACCCACCACTGGAGTGGAAGAATGGCAGTCGCATCTTACAGATGACTAGTCTATGGTCAGAGGGTAGATCAGCTCCACATTAGGTCCTGGTGTCAAGGACATGGGCTCGCATCCGCTGGTCCGTCATTATGTGGTCCAGCAGATGTTCTTGCTTGGACCCGGCATGCATCAATGATGTTGGGTGGATGCGCCGATGCCGGAACAGCGTGTTGGTAATTACAAGCCCATGGGCTGCACAAAAATCTAGCAGCCTCCTACCGTTCTTATTGAGCTGATCTGGCCCATGCCTTCCAATCACTCCAGACCAGGTGACAGCATCATGACCAACTCGGGCATTGAAGTCACCCAAGAAGATGACCGAGGGGCCACTTTAGCCATCAACTGTGACAGGAGGTCATTGAAGGCATCTGACTCATCGGCCTTGCCTGCATCCCTCCATGAATGTTCGTCTTCGGTGGGGCATAAGTAACCACGACCACCACTCCTCGCCTCCGGTTGATGGGAAGGCAAGCCCAAAGTAGCCTGGGGCCTACAGCTTCCCACACCTCACCGCCACGCTCCCACACCCCCTTCATTCTTTTGTTCAGAAGAAGAGCCACACCCTGTTGTTTGGCAGTCTCTGCCCCGAATAGAGAACTGTCCACCCCTCATGGTGGCAGGAGCTAGAACCGGTCCACCGGACCTCCTGAATGTCACAGAGATCCAGGCGGTACCGGTCCAGCTCCCGACAAAGGAGTGGCAGCCTCTCCTCCGCAGTGAGCGTCCGAACATTCCACGTGGCCATCCGTAGTGGCTTTTCGTTGTTTCTGGAGGAGCCCCGAGGGTGAAGATTCAATCTCCTGGCTCCGCCAATTGGGGTTTGGCCAGGAGACGTCATAGACGCCAGTCCTCCCGGTGCCTCCGGCAAAAGCTTATTAGTTACATATTCATGTTTAATTCGTAGTTTCGTGGTAATGAATTGAAGGTGGATGGGTCACCAGCCCCTCGCACCCGTCCAGAGCCCCATTTAGCCACTCTGATAGTCACAGACGCCATGAGGGGAGAGGGCCAATGGGCATTGGCCCTCCCCCACAGCACTGCCCACGACAGAGTTCCCTGTCCTTCACAGCGAGGAGGTAGGGGTTTGTTTTTGCACACACACACACAGACACACACATAGACAGACACACACACACAGGCACACATTTACAGACTAACACACAGACAAACACACAGACACACACAGGGACACACACGCAGACACACATTTACATACTGACACACATTTACACACTGACACACATTTACACACTGACACACATTTACACACTGACAACAACAACAACCGCCATTCGCCACTAAGTGGCGGTGACATCACCATGACGCTTGTGCCAGGCCATGTGCACCTTGAGGCCAAGTGAAGTGTCGAACGCCCGCTGGCAGGAGGTCACGGGCAGACCCAGCAGGTGCCACGGGTCGACTGACCGAGATGACCGAGATGACTGGCTGATGCACCACCTGTGCCCCCTACTGTACCAACTCGCTGTGCTTTAGCCACCCGGCGCTCCGCTCGTTGTTGTGAGCGTCGCTCCTTCACCCTCGTTGTTGTTGGAGGGCGACTGCCTCCAACTGCCAGTAGCATCCGTCGCGAGCCTCCTCCACTGAGGCCGATCTTGACACCGCTGGTACCAGTCATCGGCAAGTCCACTCAGCTCCACGTCCTCCTGTACCACGTCACTCCATCTCTTCTCTAGCCCGTGCCGCGCCCGTTTAGCCCCCTCGATCCGGCCGAACAAAAGCTGTTTAGGCATGCGGTAGCTGGGCATGCGGGCTACATGACCCAGCCAACGCAGCCTTGCCTGCCGGAGGAGCTCACCGATGGGACTTTGCCCAGATCTTTCAAGGATTTGTGAGCTCCTCACACAATCCAGCCTGGTTAAACCCAGGATGGATCCTAGGCAGGCCAGCTAAATGTTTCCAACTGACGAAGATGCTCCATTATGGGGGTCCACGTTTCGCAAGCGTAGAGAAGGGAGGGAATGACCATGGCCGAGAAGACCTGAAGCTTCGTGCGGAGCGACAGACCAGGTAGCTTCCACACAGCGTTACGCAACCGATGCAAAGATATTGCCGCTCGACTGATTCGGAGTGAGACCTCTGCTGATAACTGGAGCCGGTCATAAGCACACTGCCAGGTATGGGAAACTCTCCACCCTCTCCACAACTGCCCCATCACCGATTGGGAGTTGTGGGGGTGGAGTGTCCGATGGTACAAAATACCCAGGCAGGTGCTTAGTTTTGGTGGGCTGATGGTAAGGCCCCACCTCTTAGTGGCACGCTCCAGTCTCAGCAGCAGCGTCTCCAACTCCTCTTCTGAATGAGCAGCTATTACCAAATCATCAGCATACATAACGTGGTTGACCAATAGGGAGCCATCCATTGATCGCACCCGGGCGTCGATCAGCCTCCCATTATATCTGTACCAAATGGAAATTCCCCCGGTACAGCTATTGAAGGCTTACGAACTACGCAGTCGAAATAGATGTTAAATAATGTGGGAGCCAGAGGACATCCCTGTCGCACCCCAAGGTGTACAGGGAAAGGCTCCGACTCCCGGCCATGTAGTTTTACCCGGGCCCGCTCACCATCATGAAGGTCCTTAATGATCGTGAGCAGAGGGTCAGGGACTCGAAAGCACGAAGAACAACCCGAGCCCAGGCCTACTGATGGTATCATAGGCCTTGACCAGGTCAATAAAGCAGAGATGTAGGCCTTGTTGGTATTCCCTACACCTCTGCTGTAGCAAACGGACAAAAAATATGGCATCTGTGCAGGACCGTCCTTTCCTGAAACCGCATTGGGGTTCCGCAAGCCTCTCCTCAGCGTGCCTAGCAATGCGATGTTGAATAATCCTTGCCAGGACCTTTCCGGCACACTGAGGAGTGAGATGCCCCTGTAGTGTTGCAGTCTGTGCGGTCCCCCTTCTTAAAGAGGGGACCACCAGGGCATCCTTCCAATCATGTGGTACCCGTCCAGCGGTCCAGACTGTTGTTATGATGTCATATAGGGCAGTCTGTGCACAAGCGCCACCCTCCCTCAGCATTTCGAATGGGAGATCATCTCTGCCCGGTGCCTGTCCTGGTCTCAGACTCCGGATCGCCTTCAGTACTTCCTCAACAGATGGCACCTCAGCCAGCCACTCACAGGGGGTGACCTCCTCCAATATTTGAGGCACCGCAACCTCAGCAGGGTTATCCCCACTTTGTGCCATGATGTTTTCCTGGCTGAGAGATTTTCCTCCCCCTGGATCTCACAGAAATGCTCAACAAATCTGCACACCTGTTCCTGGGGTCGAGATTGGATCACCGTTTTTTCCCTAATGATGTAATAGGTGTGGCGCCGCAGTTACTTTTTTGATGGAGTTGAATAGTGATTTGTGATCGCGGGCCACAGAGGCAGATTCCATCTCCTCAGCAACCCGCGACCACCACCATCCTTGCAGAACACTGACACACATAGACACACACACAGACACACACACACACAGCCACACACACAGACACACACACAGACACACACACACTGACATGCACACACACACAGACACACACATACACACACAGACACACACACGTACATACGAGTGCAACGCACGTGACCTGGCGCACGAGCTTGCTGCTACTGCCGCCAGCTGGTGTCGTCTGTCACCTCATTCTCCGACGTGGGATGCTGTATATTCTTAGAGTAGGCATGTCGCTTTTTGTCAACTATCCTGAATACCTCCTCTGTCATCCAGGGTCTCAGTGGAGGTCTGGACCGCGTACCCAAAGCAGCCATTGCACACACACTGACACACACTGACACACACAGACACACTAACATGCACACACACACAGACACACACGTACACACGAGTGCACGTGACCTGCTCCACGAGCTTGCTGCTACTGCCGCCTGCTGGTGTCTTCTGTCACCTCCAGCAAATCGAGCGGTGTCCTCCAGCAACGTCGGATTCGAGGCCGCCAGCCAGCTGGTGGCGCGCATCCTGGAGAAGCACTCGGGCATTCGGTGCCCGTGTGGGAGGCGCTGTGGCAGACCCGCCACACCTACCAGAAGCTCAGCGGCCTCCTGAGCGACGTCTTCCCCGACAGGGATCCATGAAATCCGCACACCACCACCACCGCAGAGAGACGGAGGCCTCTCAGGAACGTTTGGGCACCCGTCCATGCTTTGAAAGAAAAAAATGGCACATAAAGCAAAGCATTGAATGAAAAAAATATGAAATGATGAACGAAGCAAAGTGCCGACTACATCGAGCATCTTCTTGTTTCCTCTGCATCGTAAACAAAAAGGACACGTGTTCTCGAAGATACTCGGGGCCCGTCCATAAATGACGTCACACACCTAGGGGGGAGGGGGGTCAGACATTTGTGACGATGTGTGACGAGGGGGGAGGGGGGTTTGAGAAATGTGACGTCACGTCAAAATGCACATCTTTGAATAAATATAAACGATAGAATTGTCATAACAACACTGATTTTGATTAATTTTCATTATTAACTGTTTGATTATTTTAATTTACTAAGGTCACCTTTTATTTATTCCATGAGCGAGGATTTTGCTTCTCCATGGGAGAATGGAGAAACATGAATTTTGTAAATGTTTCGAATGATTGTTATTAAACATTTTGATTCTAACAGGGCTTTTCATTCTGTGAAATGAATACGTGATTGTTATAATTGTACTCTCCATTTTGCTTCGTTATACTACGTAGTTTCAAGTACTTTTTTATAGTTATAATTACTTTTATATTTGATGATTATAAGAGAAACACACACACAGAGTGCGGTAGAACTATTAACCTCTTCTTGGTTCTTTCGGTAAAGTCACGTAGAAGGGAAATAATAAAATAATAAAAATAAAACATAATAATATTATGTTTTATTTTATTATTATAAATAAAACATAATAAAATAATATAATATTTGATTATGTTTTTTATTTTATTATAAAAATTAAACATAATAAAATAATATAATATTTTATTATGTTTTATTTTATTATTTTATTATTTCCCTTCTACGTGACTTTACCGAAAGAACCAACAAGATGAATCCCTGCAGTCACGAAAGCTTTAAATCGAAACTATTAACCTGACGTCGAAGGCACGATGGGAGGGCCAACTCAATGGTCACGCTCCACTCGTGCCCTCATTTTGTGACCAGCAGTGGCAAAACTGGAGCAGACCAAGAGTCTAAAAGTACACCGCCAATTCACTGCAAAGAGCCCAGCGTGTGTGTGTAGTGTTAACGATTCACTATATACGACACTATCCACTACTATGCACTACGCTATACACTACACTACTATACACTACACTACTACACACTACACTACTATACACTACACTACTATACACTACACTACTAAACACTACAGTATACACTACAATGCAATAATGTACACTATACACTACACTACTATACACTACTATACACACAACTCTACCCTAAATTGTACACTACTTTACACTAGACACTACAATACAATGATATACACTATACTATACACTACATTATACACGACACTACAATACTATGCACTACACTACTATACACGACTATACATACATTATACACTACAATACTATACACTATACGCATGTAGTGTCAACGATTCGGAGACAGAGTTTCTATGAGGCACCTTCTTTATTCACCACGACTTCCACGGCCGTCGTCCACACCACACTCTCCACGATAGCTCAGCCTCGCCCGTACACAGCCCTGGCCGTCTAACACCCATGGCGCCGACTCCGAGACGGCAACCTGCTCTCCTTCGTAGCGCTACGTCCAGCACAGACGTGTGGCGACGACGAAGTCGAGACGACAGCGACGACAAGACGGCTCCACTCCAGGAACTGGCAGCCTCGAGCTCCCCACTCTCGGCTCCTTTTATGCTACTGGGCACAGCCCTGACCCTGCCCTGACCTCGCCCTGACCCTGCCTGACCTTGCCCTGACCCCACCCTGACCCCGGCCTGACCCCGCCCTGACCCTGCCCTGACCCGCCCTGACCCCGCCCTGGCCCCTCCTCCCTTCTGGAACCCACGAGCAGGTTCCAGGCGCCTCAAGATGGGTCCTCTGTGACCCTTGCCCCAGTTCCTCCACTCTGCCAACTCACAGCCGTGCTCGTCACGCCCTCACCGGCGTGTGCGCTGTCTGTCTACCGCAGTTGCCGCTGCTGTCCACCGGGCGGCGCCATCACACGACATTTATACAGGGTGGTGAATAAAAAAATCAACACTTCTGAGAATTTGCAACAACACGAGAAATGTACCTCCGGGCTGCGGAGACGACCTGGAGAAGATCCCAGGCGCGCGTCGACAATGATGGCGAACGAGTGGAGACTCTGTGACTTCTTGAAGCTACAATACTATTGTTTTATTATGTTTTATTTTTATTATTTTATTACTTCCCTTCTACGTGACTTTACCGAAAGAACAAGAAGATTCTTGAAGCTGTTAACATTACATTTGTTATCATGTTATAGTCTATATTATCCGTTTTTTTCCGTGAAAAACAACAGTCCCATGTAACTGTTAACATTTTTAAACACCCTGTGTGTGTATATATATGTATGTGTATATATATATGTGTGTGTGTGTGGTGGTCTCCCTCTTTAAGAAGGGGGACCGCACAGACTCAAACTACTACAGGGGCATCTCACTCCTCAGTGTGCCGGAAAGGTCCTGGCAAGGATTATTCAACATCGCCTTGCTAGGCACGCTGAGGAGAGGCTTGCAGAGCCCCAATGCGGTTTAGGGGAGGGCGGTCCTGTACAGATGCCATATTTTCTGTCGGTCTGCTACAGCAGAGGTGTAGGGAATTCCAACAAGACCTACATCTCTGCTTTATTGACCTGGTCAAGGCGTATGATACTGTCACTTAGCAGCGAATGGCGCGGGTTTCGCTATTGGATTGTTGGAAACTTGATCTCATGCGCTGTGCAGTAGAACCACATGGAGACGGATTTCTGTAAGGGCTGTTGCCATTTTATTAACACTGTTACATTCAGTACTCTAAGCTCACACCAGAGGTAGGTGCTCTCTACCCGGACCCCAAACACTATCTCGCCCTACACTCTCTTTCTCTCAGCCGATCCTTGCTGAATACTCGGAGCCCTATTCTCGGCTATCCCCTTGGCTCTCGCAGTCGTCTGCCCCCGGGACGGGGGTTCAACCAACACCACCCGGCTATGAGGAGGGAAAGACCTCTCCAGCCAATCCGTGCCACTGGCTCCCCACAACGACCCCGCCTTCATCACGTGGACCCCCCCTCAAGTACCCCCTTTGGCGGCTCCTCCCCCTAGCTCGGACCTGCCTTAGTTCCTGAAGGTACCCTCTCACCGCACCAGCGACATGGCGTCATCCTCCGCTGTCAACTCGGTCGCACCTCCATCTGCTCGCCTCAACGTGTATAGTGTAGTGTATAGTGTAGTGTATAGTGTAGTGTATAGTAGTGTAGTGTATAGTGTAGTGTATACTAGTGCATAGTGTAGTGCATAGTGTAGTGTATAGTGTAGTGCATAGTGTAGTGTATAGTGTAGTGTAAAATAGTATATAGTACTCTTTTGTTCTTTCGGTAAAGTAACGATCGCAACACAAGCGGTCGTCCTCAGGCAGAAAAAATATAATCCAGCAGTGGAACTGCTGAACCAGCGAGAGAGCAGCTACAACAAGTTTATATAAGTGGCGATGGGCAATCAAGCGGGGTGTGGGATGGAAATGAATTCCACCACCGGATGCAAGCGCGTCAGTTGTGTCAATGGGGGAGACTAGGGAGCATGAATGAGCTTCTGACGCCGCATAAGAGTATCATGCCCGCATATGCGCACAACAGCAGTGTTGATGAGAGATTAGCACCATGAGAGTGCAATCCAAAGGACATGTGAGGTAGGCAATCTGCCTACCGTCAATCAGTGACACAAATGTCTCCTGTCAACGAGGTGCTTAACCAGTCACTGAGCGTCGTGCAGTACTTAAGCAGGACGAAGATTGTCTGCGTCTTTGACCAAGCCCTGTATGCAAAGGCTGTCGAGATCACATGGAAACACCGTGACAAGTTCTTCATCATCAGGCTTGAGATATTCCATAATCAACGTTTTGGGTTTAAATCGCGTTATTTATAAATGTGTCGTAACCCTCCACCACCCAACACGGCCAATCAGTAAAAAAGTGTCACGTTGACACTTGGATGGACAGACGATGATGGCAAGCCGGCCATTTACTGGATGTGTTCTCCACCCGCACCAGATGTGGTCTTGGAACTGCTGGAATGCAAGTGTGTGCGTTCATGCACAATGCCAAGTTGCACGTGCCTGTCAAATGGACTGACATGCACAGACGCGTGCAGGTTACAGACCTGCAGTCACCAAAACTGCAGGATGATCCGGAACCTGACTTTGAATTCGGGAGTCAGATGATGAGTGACACGAGGTGGTGAGTCTGATGGTATTACTGTGGTAGTAGTCGTAGTATACATTGATGCACAGTGTGGTGATTATGGACTTGGTTACCCTTATTAACACCATCTAAGTACACACAGAGCTTGATTACAATAAATAAACCTACTTCCATATACCCATCACTAACGATATGTATGGATTACATGTATCATTGACTAAGTATATGCGAATGTCAATGTTCATAATATTCAAGTAGTAGTTTACCTCCTATGGTATTCCTTATTATCCTGTGTTTTCATTGTGTATTTAAACCAATAAAGACCAGTTTGTGACTTAACTGGCTTTGGGCTAACTAGTTTTTCAGTAACAATGCCCAATTCGATTTAAACTTTCGTGACTTGGTTCTTTCGGTAAAGTCACGTAGAATGGAATAAATAAAATAATAAATATAAAACATAATAAAATAATTCTCACGACGTTTCGGCCACAACGCAAGCAGCCGTCCTCCGTGGAGAGCAGGTCTGTCGAGAAGACAGAGTATGAATGCCCAATTCATTATTCCTGACGCCTGTCACAGGGTATGGGTATAAAAGTCATGGTAACTACAACTAAGCTGCCACTCCGCAAAGGTTATCATATTAGAATATGTCCCACTTGTAGAGGATTACAAAAATCTTTACTCGACTTTGCCACCTCAGCTGGTACCAATAAGTGAATCTTTTTTGGTCTGGCCAGAGGTCGCAACCGGGTACCCAATACCCGTACCTACCCGATACCCGGCTATCCGTACCCGACCGGGTACGGGTACGGGTACCCATTTGCGACCCTGGTGCGGCCGGGTACGGGTAAGGAATCAAAATCCGTTTGCAACCTCTGGTCTGGGCCCATAGACTCCATGTAGTTGATGGATCTCACAAAATACGTTAATGCAATAAAAACTAACGTGGAGATACAACGAATTTCAGGCGAGAACCCTCAACCAACAACCCCGACCCGCAAAGGAAGTAGACAACGGAGAAGGGACTGGTCATCGAAAAGAAACACGCTTTGAACGGGTCCTCATCGCCAGACCCACGGCTGTGACGGGAATTGCGTGCTGGGACCCCCCAGGGCAATACGTAAATGGCCTAACGGAAGAAGAACAAGATGGCAACCGGTCGTCACCCCAGTCCGTCCTTTAGAAGCGCGCTGGCGCGTCTGCGGGCGTCAGGCGCTGGAACCTGCGGGCGATACAATGAGATCCTGCTGAAGCGTAACGTCGGGTCTGGCTCGGCACCCGGCACTCGGTGAGGTGATGATGGACTGTCAACACAGGGTGGAATGTCGGGCTTCAACCGAATGGTTAGCGCTGTGACCCGAGTTACATTCCCGCTCGTGGCCACCCCTAGGTTGACTCAGCCCTAACTGAGCCCTGCTGGGTCGGGTTCAACAGCACTTGCGTGCCGGCTACTCGAGCATCCTTTGTGTTCGCAGGCGAGAAGCGGATGTGAATTCCTGATGTCATCGTACAAGTCAGACGGGTTTCCTAAGGCGGAAAAGACAGGCACACTTAGACACACACAGAGAGACACACACACAGAGACGCACACAGAGACACACACAGAGACAGAGACACACACACATAAAACGCACAGAGACGCAGATAGAGACACACACACAAAGACACACACACAGAGACACACAGAGACACACACACAGAGGCACAGACACACACAAAGACAATCACAGACACACACAGACGCATAGTGACACACACACAGAAACATACATACAGACACACACATATATACAGACATACACACAGACAAATACAGACTCACACACAAACGCAGTGACACACAGACACACACACAGACACACACAGACACACACACACAGACAGACACAGAGTCGGTGCCACGTCTCAACCATCACACAGTGAGTACTGCACAACCCGGTTAACACTCAGCCAATCATCACTCTTTTTGGGTGGTGGGGTCGACAAAATTGTTACCACTTTGTGGATATCAGCGCTTCTCTCCCAAGAGGCAAGTAACAAGCCCCACCACCACCACCATCATCATCATTTTTCGTGCCCCCGATATGGATGTCCTGGGCTGCGCCATCGTAATGTGTAATTTCCTCAAGGGGATGTCGGCCTCATACGTGTTGGTGGTGATGTTGATGTGGTTGACGGGTGATGTTGATGTGGTTGATGGTGATGGGTGATGTTGATGTGGTTGATGGGTGATGTTTATGGGTGATTTTGATGTGGTTGATGGGTGATGTGGTTGATGGGTGATGTTGATGTGGTTGATGGGTGATGTTTATGGGTGATTTTTACGTGGTTGATGGGTGATGTTGATGTGGTGATGGGTGATGTTGATGTGGTTAATGGTGATGTTGATGTAGTTAACGGTGATGTTGATGTGGTTGGCGAGAAGCGGGATGTGAATTCCGTGAGAGTCATCGTACAAGTCAGACGGGTATCCTAAGGCGGAAAAGACAGGCACGAGACACACACAGAGACACACACACACAGAGACGCACACAGAGAGAGACACACACAGAGACAGAGACACACACACAGAGGCACAGACAAACATACAGACACAGACATATACTGACACACAGACACACACGCAGACACACAGACACACACACAGACACATACTGACACACAGACATACACACACACACACGCATACAGAGACACACACACAGAGACACACACAGACAAACAGACAAACACAGACACACACACAGACACATACTGACACACAGACACACACACAGACACACACACAGACATATACTGACGCACAGACACATACTGACACACAGACACAGACACAGAGGCACAGACACACACACATACATACGGACAAACACAGACACACCCACAGACACATACTGACACACACACAGACACACACACACAGACATATACTGACACACAGACACACACGCAGACACACAGACACACACACAGACACACATACTGACACAAAGACACATACACAGACACATACTGACACACATACGCACACACACACACAGACACACAGACACAGACATATACTGACACACAGACACACACGCAGACACACAGACACACATACTGACACAAAGACACACACACAGACACATACTGACTCACAGACACACACACACAGACATACACACAGACAGACAAACAGTCGGTGCCACGTCTCGACCATCACACGGTGAGTACTGTACAACCTGGTTAACACTCAGCCAGTCATCACTCTTGCGGGGTGGTGGGGTCGATACAACTGGTACCACTGTGTAAATATCAGCACTTCTCTCGCAACGGGCACCACCATCATCATCACCCCATCCTTATGAGACGGCTAAAATCGGTACTATTTTGCGTGCACCCGATATGGATGTCCTGGGCTGTGTCATCAGAATGTGGAATGTCCTCAAGGGTCTCATACGTGGTGGTGGTGGTGACGTTGATGGTGGTGATGTTGATGTGGTTGAGGGTGATGTTGATGTGGTAATGGTCCTTAATGAAGGTTTTGGGTTAGATCGTGTTATTTATAAATGTGTGCGCAACCCTCCTCCACCTGACACGGGCAATCAGTAAAAAATGTGTCACGTGGGCAAAAGACAAAATAGTTCACCACTTTAGCCCACAACATTTACAATATTTAGCCTACAACATTTACAAGATTTACCCCACAACATTTACAATTTGAGTACCGTGACGTGTCGCTGGTAATTGCATCCACCTGCTTCGGGTCTTAAATAGTGGAGGGCTTCACAATTCTGGCAAATCGCCCGAAGATACTGAATGTCTCTGTGGTGTCTCACAGAGACACACACAGAGATACCCACAGGTACACCCACAGGGAAACCCACAGAGACACCCACAGAGACTCACAGAGACACACATGGAGAAACCTACAGAGACCCACAGATATACACACAGAGACGCACAGAGACCCACAGAGACCCACAGAAAACCCACAGAGACCCACAGAGACCCACAGAGACCCACAGAGACACCCACAGAGACCCACAGAGATACACACAGAAACACCCACAGAGACCCACAGAGACACCCACAGAGACCCACAGAGACCCACAGATACCCACAGAGACACCCACAGAGAACCACAGAGACCCACATAGACCCACAGAGACCCACAGAGATACACACGGAAATACCCACGGAGACCCACAGAGACACCCACAGAAACTCACAGAGACACCCACAGAGACCCACAGAGACCCCCACAGAGACACGGACAGAGACTCACAGAGACACACAGAGACACCACAGAGACCCAGAGACACCCATAGAGACTCAGAGAGACCCACAGAGACCCACAGAGACACCCACAGAGACACACAGAGACACACAGAGACCCACAGAGACCCACATAGACCCACAGAGACCCACAGAGATACACACGGAAATACCCACGAAGACCCACAGAGACACCCACAGAAATTCACAGAGACACCCACAGAGACCCACAGAGACCCACAGATGCACCCACAGAGACACGGACAGAGACTCACAGAGACACCCACAGAGACACCCACAGAAACCCACAGAGACCTGCAGAGACCCACACAGATACAACAACAAGAACCGCCATTTGCCACTAAGTGGCGGTGAAGTCACCACTGCACTGGTGCCAGGCTATGTGCACGTTGAGGCCACGTGAAGTGTCCAATGCCCGTTGGCAGGAGGTCACATGGCACACCCAGGTGCCACTGGTCTACTGATTGAAATGACTGGCTGATGCACCACCTGTACCCCCTACTGTGCCAACTTGCTATGCTTTAGGCACCCGGCGCTCCGCTCGTTGTTGTGAGCGTCGCTCCTCCACCCTCCGTTGTTGTTGGAGGGCGACTGCCTCCAACTGCCCAGTAGCGTCCTTCACGAGCCTACTCCACAGAGGCGAATATTGACACCGCTGGTACCGGTCATCGGCAAGTCCATTCAGCTCCACATCCTCCTGTATCACATCACTCCATCTCTTCTCTAGCCCGTGCCTCGCCCGTTTAGACCCCTCGATCCGGCCGAACAAAAGCTGTTTAAGCATGCGGTGGCTGGGCATGCGGGCTACATGTCCCAGCCAACGCAGCCTTTCCTGCCGGAGGAGCTCACCGATGGGACTTTGTCCAGATCTTTCAAGGATTTGTGAGCTCCTCACACAATGCAGCCTGGTTTAACCCAGGATGGATCGTGAACAGGCCAGACTAAATGTTTCTAACTGGCGAATATGTTTTATTAGGGGGGTCCACGTTTCGCAAGCAAAGAGAAGCGAGGGAATGACTGTGGCCGAGATAACATGAAGCTTCGTGCAAAGCAACAGACCAGGTAACATCCAAACAGCGTTACGCAACCGATGAA
Source organism: Lethenteron camtschaticum (assembly GCA_018977245.1). NCBI lineage: Eukaryota > Metazoa > Chordata > Hyperoartia > Petromyzontiformes > Petromyzontidae > Lethenteron > Lethenteron camtschaticum. The sequence goes on along the minus strand of WFAB01001509.1, from coordinate 87,859 downwards.
AAGATAATGCCACTCGACTTATTCGGAGTGAGACTTCTGCTGGTGATGAGCACACTGCCGAGGTATTGGAATCTCTCCATTCTCTCCACATCTGCCCTTTCACCAATTGGGAGTTGTGGGGTGGAGTGTCCGATGGTCAAAATACCCAGGCAGGTGCTTGTTTTGGTGGGGCTGATGGTAAGGCCCCACCTCTTGGTGGCAAGCTTCAGGTTCAGCAGCAGCGTCTCCAACTCCTCCTCTGAGTGAGCAGCTATTACCGGATCATCAACATACATAACATGGTTGAGCAATAGGAAGCCATCCCTTGACAGCAACCGGGCATCGATCAGCCTCCATTGTATCTGTACCAGATGGAAATTCCTCCGGTACAGCTATTGAAGCTTCACGAACTACGTAGTCAAAATAGATGTTAAATAATATGGGAGCCATAGGACATCCCTGTCGCACCCCAAGGTGTTCAAAGAATGGCTCCGACTACTGGCCACGTAGTTTACCCGGCCCGCTCACCATCATGTATTTGCTTAATGATCGTGAGCAGATGGTCAGGGACTCCGAAAGGACGAAGAACAACCCAGAGCCCAGGCCTTCCGATGGTATCATAGGCCTTGGCGAGGTCAATCAAGCAAAGATGTACAGCCTTATTGGAATTTCGTACACCTCTGCTGTAGCAGATGGACAGAAAATATGGCATCTGTGCAGGACCGCCCTTTCCTGAAACCACATTGGGGCTCTGCAAGCTCTCCTCAGCGTGCCTACAAGGTGATGTTGAATAATCCTCGCCAGGTCCTTTCCCAGCACATGGAGGAGTGAGATGCCCCTGTAGTTGTTACAGTCTGTGTGGTCCCCCTTCTTAAAGAGGGGGGCCACCAGGGCATCCTTCCAATCCTGCGGAACCCGTCCAGTGGCCCAGACTGTTGTTATCATGTCATATAGGGCAGTCTGTGCACAAACGCCACCGTTCCTCAGCATTTTGCTTGTGAGATCATCTCTGCCCGGTGCCTTTCCTGGTTTTAGACTCCAGATCTCCTTCAGTACTTCCTCAACAGATGGCACCTCAGTCAGCCACTCACAATGGGTGACTTCTTCTTCTAATATTTGAGGCACCGCAGCCTCGCCACTGAGGACAGGCTGCCGCTGCTCGGTCGGGAGGTGGACCGGTACTTCCTGGATCTGTGTGGAATACAGGAGGTCCTTTAGGTTGGTTCCAAAGTGTGTGTGTGTGGAGATGAGAAGCTGCCATTCCTTTGTCGGGAACTGGACCGGTACCGTCTGGATATCTGTAGAATAATGGAGGTCCTATGGACCCTTCTGGAACTGACGTCTGTGTATCTGGTTGAAGACATTGATATGTACCAACATCTGTGATCGAGTGTTTGATATTGATGATACAATTGGCATGATCTATTGATGATAATGTCTGTCACACGGTGTGCCGTGTAGATCCCTCGCCATCATGTCTGCACCAGTGCCACAGCAACTGGAATCACCATCACCACCACCGCCGCCACCACCGCCACCACCACCGCCACCACACACCACCGCCGCCGCGCCGCCACCGCCACCGCCACCGCCACCACCACCACCACCACCACCACCACCACCACNGCCGCACCGCCGCCACCACCACCGCCACCACCACCGCCACCACCACCACCACCGCGCNACCACCGCCACCACCACCGCACCACCACCACCACCACCACCGCCAACACCACCACCGCCACCACCACCACTACCATCTCAATCAGCCAAACCCACATCACCACCACCACCTCCATCAGCCATACCCACACCGCCACCACCACCGCCACCACCACCACTACCACCACCTCTATCATCCGTGATAAGTCGGAGTCTGCTGACCGATGACGACGTCGTCGGCCCGATGCTGGTGCAGGGACTGTCCATAGTGCGGGCCCAGTGGCAGAGCGTCGTCGCGCAGGTGAGAGACGTCGGTGCCACGTGGGAGAATGGGGGCTGGGGGGGGCTGGGGGGCGGTGCAGGATCTGGTGGTGAATGGGAGAGGATGACAAAAGCTGAGATGAAGAACCGTCGTTGGTGCAGCGAGGCTCCCTTGTAGTTGGGTGGTGGTGGTGGTCGTGGTGATAGTGGCTCGGTGGATGTGGTAGTTGTGATGGTTGTGGTCGTTGTGCATAGGTGGTTGTGGTGGTGGTGGATGGGCGGTTGTGTTGGCGTGTTTGGTTGTGGTGATGGTCAGGTGTTTGGTGGTGGTTGGGTGGGTTGTTGTGGTCAGTTGTGGTGGTGGTTCGGTGGTTGTGGCGGTGTTTGGGTGGTTGTGGTCGAATCTGCTGGTGGTTGGTGGGTGGTTGTGGTAGTGGTGGTAATGGTTGTGTTGGTGTTGCCTGGGTGGTGTTGGTGGCGGTGCCTGGGTGGTGGTGGTGTTGGATGGGTGGTCGTGATGATGGTTGACAGTGATGCGGTTGATGCTATTGATGGTGTTGAAAAACTCACAGAGAACCACAGAGTCACCCACAGACACCCACAGAGATACACAGAGATACCCACAGAGACCCACAGAGACCCACAGTGACCCACAGAGACACACAGAGACACAGAGACACACAGAGACACCCACAGAGACACAGAGACCCAGACCCACAGAGACACCCACAGAGACCCACAGCGACCCACAGAGACACACACAGAGACACCCACAAAGACCCACAGAGACACCACAGACACCCACAGAGACACCCATAGAGACCCAAAAAGACACCCACAGAGACCCACAGAGACACCCACAGAGACCCACAGCGACCCACAGAGACACACAGAGACACCCACAGAGACACTCAAGAGACCCAAAAAGACACACACAGAGACCCACAGAGACACCCACAGAGACACCCACGAGACCCACAGAGACACCCACAGAGACACCCACAGAGACCCACAGAGACTCAGAGACCACAGAGACACACGCAGACATCAAAGGTTAAATCAACATACACGCATGCATACGTGCTGCTACTTGCTAACATAACTTGTCCTAAAGGTCTTTAATGCTACACGACGGATCGGATCTTGTAACGAGACGAGGGTTGTTTGGTAACCCCTCCACCTACTATTATTTATGGATGACCTCAGCGGGGTAAGAGATAGACGATCTCTGATGCCCTCTGGCCAAACCACGATTTGGCGTAGCCACAGGGAAAGCCTCCCCCCTCCTCCTCGGGGCTCCCCAGGAACAGGGGACCACCGCGGTTCGGTCGCGTGGAATATTCGTGGAGGAGAGGCTGCCGCTGCTCTGTTGGGAGGTGGACCGGTACCGCCTGGATCTGTGTGGAATACAGGAGGGCGGAGGCTCAGTGCCAGACAGAAGTGGGGTCCTCTCGGCTGCGTCACCTGCGGATCCCGTTCCGCCGCCCATCGCGAGAAGTTGGAGGCAGCTGCCCTACGATGACGACGACGACGTGACGACTGCGACGGCGATGGCGACCGCGGCAGTGGCGACGGCAGGGGGAGGGGCAGCCGGTTCACGGCGACGTCGGCGGAGCTCGGAACCTGGTGCTGGGACGGTGGCGCCCCTGCCGGCGCCGTTGCCACTGAGCAGGTGAGAGACGTCGGTGCCAAGTGGTGAATGGGGGCTGGGGGGGGGGGGCTGGGGGGCTGGGAGGCTGAGGGGCGGGGGTGAACGGGAGAGGAAGACAAACGCTGAAATGAAAAACCGTCGTTGGTACAGCGAGGCTTCCTTGTAGTTGGGTGGTTGTGGTGGTGGCTGGATGGTTGTGGTGGTGGTGATGTTGTATTGATGGTGGCTGGTTGGTTGTGTTGATGTTGGACAGTGATGCGGTTGATGATGTTGATGGTGTTGAAAGACTCACAGAGACACACAGAGACACCCACAGACACCCACAGAGACCCAAAACGACACCCACAAAACCCACAGAGACACCGACAGAGACATCCACAGGGACACCCACAGAAACCCACAGAGACACACAGAGACACCCAAAGAGACTCACCGATACCCACAGAGACACCCACAAAAACCCACAGAGACACACAGAGACCCAAAAGACACCCACAGAGACCCACAGAGACACCGACAGAGACATCCACAGGGACACCCACAGCGACCCACAGAGACCCAAAAAGACCACAGAGACCCACAGAGACACCCACAGAGACCCACAGAGACACACAGAGACCCACAGAGACCCAAAAAGACACCCACAGAGACCCACAGAGACACCCACAAAGACCCACAGAGACCCACAGAGACTCACAGAGACACCCACAGAGCCCCACAGAAACACACACAGAGACACCCACAGAAACTCACCGAGACCCACAGAGAACCACAGAGACCCACAGAGAAACCCACAAAGTCCCACAGAGACTCACAGAGACACTCACAGAGACACCCACAGAGTCTCACAGAGACCCACAGAGACACTGACAGAAACACACAGAGACCCACAGAGACACACAGACATGTGAAGGTTACTTCAACATACACGCATGCATCAGTGCCGCTACTCGCTAACAGCACTTGTTCCACCGGTCTGTTAATGCTACACGACGGATCTTATCTTGCAACGAGACGAGGTTGTTTGGTAACCCCTCCACCTACCACTATTTGTGGAAGACCCAGCGGGGTAAGAGAGAGAGGACTCTCTGATGACCTCTGGCTAAACCACGACTTGGCGTAACCAACAGTGAAAGCCTCCCCTTCCTTGCCGGGGCTCCTCCAAGAACAGGAGGACCACCGCGGTTCGGCCGCGTGGAATATTCACAGAGGAGAGGCTGCCGCTGCTCTGTCGGGAGGTGGACCGGTACCGCCTGGATCTGTGTGTAATACAGGAGGGCGGGGGTGCAGTGCCAGACAGAAGTGGGGTCCTCTCGGCTGCGTCCACCAGCGGATCCCGTTCCGCCGCCCATCGCGACATTTTGGAGGCAGCTGCCCGACGACGACGACGTGACGACTGCGACGGCGATGGCGACCGCGGCAGTGACGACGGCAGGGGGAGGGGCAGCCGGTTCACGGCGACGGTCGGCGGAGCTCGGAACTTGGTGCAGGGACGGTGGCGCCCCCTGCCGGCGCCGTTGCCACTGCGCAGGTGAGAGACGTCGGTGCCAATTGGGTGAATGGGGGCTGGGGGGGGCTGGGGGGGCTGAGGGGGCGGGGGAGGGGACTGGGGTGAACGGGAGAGGAAGACAAAAGCTGAAATGAAGAAACGTCGTTGGTGCAGCGAGGCTCCACTTTTAGTTGGGTGCTTGTGGTGGTGGCTGTTGGGTAGTTGTGGTGGAATATTTGGATTTAGGCCGCCGAGGAGAGGCTTCCGCTGCTCTGTCTGGAGGTGGATGGGTACCACATGGAACCTTTGTGGAGTGCAGGAGGTCCGGTGGGTTGGTTCTGAGGTGTGTGGCGTGCAGATGAGAGGCTGACATTCCTCTGTCGGGAACTGGACCGGTATCGTCTGGACCTGTGTGGAATACAGGAGATGCAGAGTGTGTGCGTAAGTGGGTGAGTGAGTGGGTGAGTCAGTGGGTGGCTGAGTGTGTGAGTAAGTGGGTGAGTGAGTGAGTGGGTGAGTGAGTGGCTTAGTGAGTGGGTGAGTGAATGGGTAACTGTGTGGGTGAGTGTGTGAGTAAGTGGGTGAGTGAGTGAGTGAGTGGGTGAGTGAGTGGGTGAGTAATTGTGTGGGTGAGTGTGTGCGTAAGTGGTGGAGTGAGTGGGTGAGTCAGTGGGTGGCTGAGTGTGTGAGTAAGTGTGTGAATAAGTGGGTGAGTGAGTGGGTGAGTGAGTGGCTGAGTGAGTGGGTGAGTGAATGGGTAACTGTGTGGGGGAGTGTGTGGGTGAATGAGTGGGTGAGTGAGTAAGTGGGTGAGTGAGTGGGTGAGTGAATGCGTGAATCAGTGAGTAGCTGAGTGTGTGAGTGAGTGGGTGAGTGAGTGGATTAGTGAGTGGGTGAGTGAGTAGGTGAGTAAGTGTGTGGGTGAGTGTGTGAGTAAGTGGTTGAGTGAGTAGGTGAGTCAGTGGGTGGCTTGAGTGTGTGAGTGGTTGAGTGAGTGGGTGAGTGGGTGAATGAGTAGGTAAGTGTGTGGGTGTGTGAGTAAGTGGGTGAGTGAGTGGGTGAGTCAGTGTGTGGCTGAGTGTATGAGTAAGTAAGTGGGTGACTAAGTGTGTGAGTAGGTGAGTGAGTGGGCAAGTGTGTAGATGAATGAGTAGGTAAGTGTGTGCGTGAGTGTTTGAGTGAGTGACTAGGCGGGTGAGTTAGTGGGTGAGTGAGTAATTGGTTGAGTGAGTGGGTGGGTGAGTTAGTGGGTGGTGCAATAATAGGTGAATGGGTGAGTGGGTGAGTGAGTGGGTTAGAGAGTGTATGCCTCGACCCGTACCACTCACACTGCATCTACCCCTACCACTACTAACCCTACCACTACTAACCCAACCCCTACCGCTACTAACACTACCACTACTATCACTACCCCTACCACTAACAACCCTACCCTACCACTACTAACTTTACCCTACCACTACTAACCCTACCACTACTAACTCTAAAATTACTAACTCTTCCCTGCCACTACTAACCCTACCCCTACCACTACTAACGCTACCCCTACCGCTACTAACCCTACCACTACTAACCCGACCTCTACCACTACTAACACTACCCCTACCACTACCAACATTACCACTACTAACTCTAAAATTACTAACTCTTCCCTGCCACTACTAACCCTACCACTACTAACACTACCCTACCACTACTAACACTACTCCTACACAACTAACACTACCCCTACCACTACTAACTCTACCCTACCACTACTAACACTACCACTACCACTACTAACACTACCCTACCACTACTAACACCACCCCTACCACTACAAACACTACCACTACTAACACTACCCCTACCACTACTAACTCTACCCCTACCACTACTAACACTACCCTACCACTACTAACTCTACCCCTACCATTACTAACACTACCCCTACCACTACTAACACTACCTCTACCACTACTAACTCTACCGCTACCACTATTAACTCTACCCCTACCACTACTAACACTACCCCTACAACTACTAACACCACCCTACCACTACTAACTCTACCGCTACCACTATTAACTCTACCCCTACCACTACTAACACTACCCTACCACTACTAACTCTACCCTACAACTACTAACACTACCCTACCACTACTAACACTACCCCTACCACTACTAACACTACCCCTACCACTACTAACTCTTACCCTACCACTACTAACACTACTCCTACCACTACTAACTCTACCGCTACCACTACTAACACTACCGCTACCACTACTAACTCTACCCCACCACTACTAACTCTACCCCTACCACTACTAACTCTACCGCTACCAACACTACCTCTATCCCTACCACTACTAACACTACCCTACCACTACTAACACTACCCCTACCACTACTAACACTACCACTACTACCCCTACCACTACTAACACTACCACTACTAACACTACCGCTACCACTGCTAACACTACCCTACCACTACTAACTCTACCCCTACCACTACTAACACTACCCTACCACTACTAACACTACTAACACTACCCCTACCACTACTAACACTACCACTACTAACACTACCGCTACCACTGCTAACACTACCCTACCACTACTAACACTACCGCTACCACTACTAACACTACCCCTACCACTACTAACACTACCGCTACCACTACCCCTACCACTACTAACTCTACCACTACCACTACTAACACTACCCCTACCACTACTAACTCTACCCCTACCACTACTAACACTACTCCTACCACTACTAACTCTACCGCTACCACTACTAACACTACGCTACCACTACTAACACTACCCCTACCACTACTAACACTACCCCTACCACTACTAACTCTACCCCTACAACTACTAACACTACCCCTACCACTACTAACACTACCCCTACCACTACTAACTCTACCCGTACCACTACTAACACTACTCCTACCACTACTAACACTACCCATACCACTACTAACTCTACCCTACCACTACTAACACTACCACTACTAACACTACCCATACCACTACTAACACTACCCCTACCACTACTAACACTACCACTACTAACACTACCGCTACAACTGCTAACACTACCCCTACCACTACTAACACTACCACTACTAACACTACCCTACCACTACTAACACTACCACTACTAACACTACCGCTACCACTACTAACACTACCCCTACCACTACTAACTCTACCCCTACCACTACTAACACTACCCCTACCACTACTAACTCTACCCCTACCACTACTAGCACTACCCCTAACACTACCAACTCTACCACTACAACTACTAACACTACCCCTACCACTACTAACACTACTAACACTACCCCTACCACTACTAACACTACCCCTACCACTACTAACCCTACCCGTAAAACGAGTGACTGAGTGAGATGCAAATCTCCGTCTCAAGAGTTCCAGTTCAGGGCTCTATTCTGCTGTCCACTTGAGTGTCCGTGGGAGGGGTGTCAGTTTGAAAAATGGCAGGCTTTCGCGACAAATATCATCCATAATAGAGGATTTTTGGTCTAGATCGCATAAATATATAAATGTGTCTATAAACCCGACACCTCCCGACACAGACAACTAATGAGGATTCTTTTTTATTTTTATTTACATCTACATGACTTTACCATAAGAACCAAAGTGTATGAATTTCTGCAATCACGAAAGACTCAAATCTAGATTAGTAAGGGTTGTCACGTAAACAGAACGTGGAAATTCAGGATTACTGAGTCAACGTACATTATGCATTGGATGTCTTTATTTGCACTCAATTCTCTTAAGGCTTTTGCTTCACTGAAATTAATATTTGTTTTTGGCAATTTGCTTTTCTCATTAGTTAATATCTGCTACAAAAGATGTAATACCGAAGCTATCAACAGAAGGTGTGTACAGGATTAACTGCACGTGTGGTAAATGTTTTGTTGGGCGAACAGGACGATTCATCAGCACGAGACGAAAAGAACATCAGAGAAATATTAAATTATCCCAAATGCAACTGTCAGCAGTAGCAGAACAGGCGTGCCAACAAGGACACTGCATTTAATTTGATAATGTTGAAGTGTTGTGCAAAACTAGCTACTACTGGCCAAGTCTAATTAGAGAATCTATGGAAATTGAAAGAAATAAAACATCATTTTAACCGTTCGAATAGCTACCACCTTAGTGCAGCGTGGAAGTGAAACATCAAACAAAACATTATTTAAATGCATGTCATGGAAGGGTATCATACTCTAATAAGGATAACGTTGGTAGGGCTATTTAATACACACAATATACAGGAAGGACAAGTTCAAAGGGCTCGAATAATGTACATGCATCATGTACGTTGCCTCAGTAATTCCCCCCCCCCCCCCGTGTGGTGCAAGAGTGTAGAAGAGTGGTCAACACATCTACGCCTGATGAAGCTAGTTGTAATTACTGGCGAAATGTCATACTCAGATTGTAAATGTTGTGGTTTGGTTCTCCAACACACAGGTGCGCTGTACTAGTATACTACAGTATACACTACACCATACACTACACTATACACTACACACTAGTGCTGTACTCGTGACGAATTGGCATCTTCTGTTTGCGTGCCAACCCTTACAAGTTGGCTGTGTCGGCTGGTGGCGGTTTTAACGTCACATTTATATATTTACACAATCTAACTCGAAAAAAACTATATTATGGGAGGCCTGTGTGTGTGTGTGTNGTGATGAGAGGCTGCCATTCATTTGTCGGGAATTGGACCGGTCCCGTCTGGACCTCTGTGGAATACAGGAGGTGCGGTGACACAACGAAGGGGGACATTACAATGAGTCCTTTCCATCGCAAAGCAGGATAAGTCGGAGGCCGCCGCCCGACAACGGTGATGGCAGCGTCGAGGAGGCGGAGGTGGCGAGGCGGATGAGGTCTTTGGTGCTCAGGTGAGATATGTCGGTACCAGGTGGGTGAATGTGGCCTGGGGGGGGGCTGGGGGTGAACGGGAGAGGAAGACAAAAGCTGAAATGATGAAACGTAATTGGTACAGCGAGGCTCCTCCTTTAGTTCTGTGGTTGTGGTGGTGGTTAGGTGGGTAGTTGTGGTTGGGTAGGTGGTTGTGGTCAGTAATGGCGGTGGTTGGGTGGTTGTAGTCGGTTGTGGTGGTGATGGTGGTGGCTGGATGGTTGTGGTGGTGGTGGTTGTATTGATGGTGGCTGGGTGGTTGTATTGATGTTGGACAGTGATGCGGTTGATGATGTTGATGGTGTTGAAAGACTCACAGAGACCCACAGAGACACCCACAGACACCCACAGAGACCCAAAACGACACCCACAGAAACCCACAGAGACACCGTCAGAGACATCCACAGGGACACCCACAGAGACCCACAGAGACACCGACAGAGACCCACAGAGACCCAAAAAAGAAACCCACAAAGACCCATAGAGACACCCACAGAGACCCACAGAGACACACACAGAGACACACAAAGAGACTCACCGAGACCCACAGAGACACCCACAAAAACCCACAGAGACTCACAGATACCCACAGAGACATCGACAAAGACACACAGAAACCCAAAAAGACACCCATAAAACCCACAGAGACACCGACAGAGACATCCACAGGGACGCCCACAGAGACCCACAGAGACCCAAAAAAGACACCCACAGAGACCCACAGAGACACCCCCAGAGACCCACAGAGACTCACAGAGACACCCACAGAGACCCACAGAGACTCACATAGACACTCACAGAGACGCCCACAGAGACTCAAAGAGACCCACAGAGACACCGACAGAAACACACAGAGACCCATAGAGACACACAGACACGTGAAGGTTACTTCAACATACACGCATGCATGGGGTGCCCGCTACTCGCGAGCAGCACTTGTCCCACCGGTCTGTTAATGCTACACGACGGATCTTATCTTGTAACAAAACGAGGGTTGTTTGATAGTCAACAGCAGCATTGCCAGCAGTCTATGCGGAACCCGCCACGCCCATTGCCGGACACCGTCCCGCCGCTCATCGAGACGCTGCCGGGCGTGCTGCCCCCGGCGGCGGCCGGGAGGAGTGGGAGGCAGCCACCCAACCGCAGCGGCAGCGAAAGTGACGAGGCGGCCATGGCGGTGGCGGTTGGACGGAGGCCAGCGCTGGGTCAGTGGTACTCCCTGCCAATGCCATGGCGACCGCCCGGCTCTCCGCGCGGCGTCGACGGCGTCGGCGGCGCTCCTGCCGCTCCGCCCGCTCCTGCGCCAGCGAGAGGCGGTGCCAGGTGGGTGGGGGGGTGGTGTTGGGGGGTGAACGGGAGAGGGAGACACAAGCTGCAATGAAGTAACATCGTTGGTAGAGCGAGGCTCCCCTCGCACGAGGCCCACCCACAAACTCACTCACCCACTAACTCACCCACACACCCACTCACTCAATCAGCCACCCACCCACTGACCCACACACCCATTCGCTCATCCACCCACTCATTTAACCACTACCCTTCTACCTAATCACTCATTCACCCACCGTCTTTAAGACAGGGGACCGCACAGGCTGCAACAACTACAGAGGCACCTCACTCCTCAGTGAGCCGGGAAAGGTCCTGGCAAGGATTATTCAACATCGCCTTGCTAGGCACGCTGAGGAGAGTCTTGCAGAGCCCCAATGCGGTGTCAGGAAAGGGTGGTCCTGCACAGATGCCATATTTTCTGTCCGTCTGCTTCAGCAGAGTTGTAGGGAATTTCAACAAGACCTACGTCTCTGCTTTATTGACCTGGTCAAGGCCTATGATACCATCAGTAGGCCTGGGCTCTGGGTTGTTCTTCGTGCTTTCAGAGTCCCTGACCCTCTGTTCACGATGGAAGGCTGATCCATATCCGGGTGCAGTCAAGGGATGGCTCCCTATTACTCAACCATGTTATGTATGTCGATGATTTGGTAATTGCTGCTCACTCAGAGGATGGAGTTGGAGGCACTGCTGTTGAACCTGGAGCTTGCCACCAAGAGGTGGGGCCCTACCATCAGCCCCACCAAAACTAAGCACTTGCCTTGGTATTTTGTACCATCGGACACTCCACCCCCACAACTCCCAATTGGTGATAGGGCAGTTGTGGAGAGAGTGGAGAGTTTCCCGAACCTGGCAGTGTGCTCAAGACCCGCTCCGGTTTAACAGCAGAGGTCTCACTCTGAATCAGTTAAGTGGCATTATATTTTCATCGGTTGCGTAATGCTGTGTGGAAGCTACCAGGTCTCTTGCTCCGCACAAAGCTTCAGGTCTTCTCGGCAACAGTCATTCCCTCCATTCTCTACGCTTGCGAAACGTGGACCCCCCCTAATGGAGCATCTTCACCGGTTGGAAACATTTAGGCTGGCCTGCCTACGATCCATCCTGGGTTTGACCAGGCTAGATTGTGTGAGAGCTCACAAATCCTTGATAGATCTGGGCAAAGTCCCATCGGTGAGCTCCTCTGGCAGGCAAGGCTGCGTTGGCTGGGCCATGTACCCCGCATGCCCAGTCACTGCATGACTAAACAGCATTTGTTCAGCCGGATAGAGGGGGCTAAATGGGTGCGGCACGGGCTAGAGAAGAGATGTACAGTGAGGGAAAAAATTATTTGATCCCCTGCTGATTTTGTACGTTTGCCCACTGACAAAAAAATGACCATTCTATAATTTTAATGGTAGGTTTATTTGAACAGTGAGAGACAGAATAACAACAACAAAAATCCAGAAAAACAAATGTCAAAAATGTTATCAATTGATTTGCATTTTAATGAGGGAAATAAGTATTTGACCCCTCTGCAAAACATGACATAGTATTTGGTGGCAAAACCCTTGTTGGCAATCACAGAGGTTAGACGTTTCTTGTAGTTGTCACCAGGTTTGCACACATTTCAGGAGGGATTTTGTCCCACTCCTCTTTGCAGATTTCTCCAAGTCATTAAGGTTTCGAGGCTGATGTTTGGCAACTCAAACCTTCAGCTCCCTCCACTGATTTTCTATGGGATTAAGGTCTGGAGACTGGCTAGGCCACTCCAGGACCTTTATGTGCTTCTTCTTGAGCCACTCCTTTGTTGCCTTGGCCGTGTGTTTTGGGTCATTATCATGCTGAATACCCATCCACGACCCATTTTCAATGCCCTGGCTGAGGGAAGGAGGTTCTCACCCAAGATTTGACGGTACATGGCCCCGTCCATCGTCCCTTTGATGCGGTTAAGTTGTCCTATCCCCTTAGCAGAAAAACACCCCCAAAGCATAATGTTTCACCTCCATGTTTGACAGTGGGGATGGTTTTGATTTAAAGCTTTCGTGACTGCAGGGATTCATCTTCTTGGTTCTTTCGGTAAAGTCCCTTCTACGTGACTACGTGACTTTACCGAAAGAACCAAGAAGATGAAAGTGGGGATGGTGTTCTTGGGGTCATAGGCAGCATTCCTCCTCCTCCAAACACGGCGAATTGAGTTGATGCCAAAGAGCTCCATTTTGGTCTCATCTGACCACAACACTTTCACCCAGTTGTCCTCTAAATCATTCAGATGTTCATTGGCAAACTTCAGACGGGCATGTATATGTGCTTTCTTGAACAGGGGGACCTTGCGGGCGCTGCAGGATTTCAGTCCTTCACGGCGTAGTGTGTTACCAACTGTTTTCTTGGTGACTATGGTCCCAGCTGCCTTGAGATGATTGACAAGATCCTCCCGTGTAGTTCTGGGCTGATTCCTCACCGTTCTTACGATCATTGCAACTCCACGAGGTGAGATCTTGCATGGAGCCCTAGGCCGAGGGAGATTGACAGTTCTTTTGTGTTTCTTCCATTTGCGAATGATCGCACCAACTGTTGTCACCTTCTCACCAAGCTGCTTGGCGATGGTCTTGTAGCCCATTACAGCCTTGTGTAGGTCTAGAATCTTGTCCCTGACATCCTTGGAGAGCTCTTTGGTCTTGGCCATGGTGGAGAGTTTGAAATCTGATTGATTGATTGCTTCTGTGAACAGGTGTCTTTTATACAGGTAACAAGCTGAGATTAGGAGCACTCCTTTAAGAGTGTGCTCCTAATCTCAGCTCGTTACCTGTATAAAAGACACGTAGGAGCCAGAAATCTTTCTGATTGAGAGGGGTCAAATACTTATTTCCCTCATTAAAATGCAAATCAATTTCTAATATTTTTTACATGCGTTTTTTTCTGGATTTCTTTGCTGTTATTCTGTCTCCCACTGTTCAAATAAACCTACCATTAAAATTATAGACTGATCATTTCTTTGTCAGTGGGAAAACGTACAAAATCAGCAGGGGATCAAATACTTTTTTCCTTCACTGTAGTGATGTGGTACAGGAAAATGGGGAGCTGAGTGAACTTGCCGATGACTGGTACCAGCTGTGTCAATATCGACTTCTGTGGAGGAGGCTCGTGAAGGACGCTACTGGGCAGTTGAAGGAGTCGTTCTCCAAGAACAACGGACGGGGCAGGAGCGACGCTCACAACAACAAGCGCAGTGCCGGTTGGCTACAGCACAGCAAGTTGGCACAGTAGGGGGCACAGGTGGTGCATCAGCCAGTCATCTCGCTCATCTCGGTCAGTCGACCCGTGGCACCTGCTGGGTCTGCCCCGTGACCTCCTGTCAGCGGGTGTTCGACACTTCACGTGGGCTCAACGTGCACATAGCCTGGCACAAGTGTCGTGGTGATGTCACCGCCACGTAGTGGTGAATGGCGCAGGTATTAGTATTGGTTGGTGTGTGTGTGTAAGGGGTACAGCTGGTGGTGCATCTACCGGTTATCTCAGTCAGCCAACCCATTGCACCTGATCGGTCTGTCCCAATACCTCCTGCATCTAGCCTGGCACAGTAGAGTGTACGGCTGGTTGTGCATCTACCAGTCATCTCAATCAGCCAGCCCATGGCATCTGCTGGGTCTGTCCTTATACCTCCTGCACCTAGCCTGGCACAGTAGGGGGTACAGCTGGTGGTGCATCTACCGGTCATCTCAGTCAGTCAACCCATGGCACCTGCTTGGTCTGTCCCGAGACCTCCTGTCAGCAGCGAGCCTTCGACACTTCACGTGGCCTCAAAGTGCACCTGGCCTGTTACAGGCGCCCCGGTGATGTCACCGTCACTTAGTGGCGAATGGCGCGGGTGTTGGTATTGGTGCGTGCAGGCGCGTGGGCAGGGTTCATATCTGCTCCGCCCTGAGCTACGTACCCAGTGGAGAAATTGGTGACCTTATTTCAGCCGAATGGGGAGCTGTGGTGTCGTGGCGGTTAGCGCTACAAACTCTGGCCGATTCCGGCCCACAGTTTTGGGCCTCCCCTATGTCGACTCAAATGAGTACCTGGTGTAGCGGTGGTGGTGTAGTAAACATCGCCACTGGGGAGGCAAAGGCGGCCCGGCGTACCACCGGCCACCCACCAATTTGTTAGGGCCTCACGGTGGGTGATCTTTGTCCTTGTTTGCAGGTCAACTCAGCTCTGACGAGAAGCAGATGCCACCGGAGATGCTGGTGAGCCTCTCATACCCAGGGCTGTTCCACACGGACCCCTGGACACACGGACAATCACCCTGCTCAGAGAACTCGTAGCAATGTGGACCCATCCATATTCCAACAGGAGAACATGAAGTCCTTGCTTGACATGCGTGTGTACGTTGCACGGATATATCACGTGTCTGTTGAACTTATTTTGAGAGATAAGGTGATGGGAGATAAAGTGAAGAGAGATACAGTGAAAGAGATTAAGTGAAGAGAGATAACGTGTTGAGAGAAAGTGTGTATATTGTAGTAGTGTATAGTAGTGTAGTGTTTTTTTTCGTGTATAATATATAGTAGTGTAGTGTATAGTTTATAGTAGTGTAGTGTATAGTAGTGTAGTGTATAGTAGTATGGTGTATAGTAGTGTAGTGTATAGTAGTATAGTGTATAGTAGTGTATAGTAGTATAGTAGTGTAGTGTATAGTAGTGTGTAGTGTATAGTAGTGTAGTGTTTTTTTGTGTATAATATATATTAGTGTAGTGTATAGTAGTGTAGTGTATAGTAGTGTAGCGTATAGTAGTATAGTGTATAGTAGTGTAGTGTATAGTAGTATAGTGTATAGTAGTGTATAGTAGTATAGTGTATAGTAGTGTAGTGTATAGTAGTGTGTAGTGTATAGTAGTGTAGTGTTTTTTGTTCGTGTATAATATATAGTAGTGTAGTGTATAGTATATAGTAGTGTAGTGTATAGTAGTGTAGTGTATAGTAGTATAGTGTATAGTAGTGTAGTGTATAGTAGTATAGTGTATAGTAGTGTATAGTAGTATAGTGTATAGTGCATAGTAGTGTAGTGTATAGTAGTGTGTAGTGTATAGTAGTGTATAGTAGTGTAGTGTTTTTTTTCGTGTATAATATATAGTAGTGTAGTGTATAGTGTAGTGTATCGTAGTTTAGTGTATAGTAGTATAGTGTAGTGTATAGTAGTATAGTGTATAGTAGTGTAGTGTATAGTAGTGTGTAGTGTATAGTAGTGTAGTCTTTTTTTGTGTATAATATATAGTGGTGTAGTGTATAGTATATAGTAGTGTAATGTATAGTATTGTAGTGTATAGTAGTATAGTGTATAGTAGTGTATAGTAGTATAGTGTATAGTAGTGTATAGTAGTATAGTGTATAGTAGTGTATAGTAGTGTGTAGTGTATAGTAGTGTAGTGTTTTTTTTCGTGTATAATATATAGTAGTGTAGTGTATAGTGTATAGTAGTGTAGTGTATAGTAGTGTAGTGTATAGTATAGTGTATAGTAGTGTAGTGTATAGTAGTATAGTGTATAGTAGTGTATAGTAGTATAGTGTATAGTAGTGTAGTGTAGAATAGTGTGTAGTGTATAGTAGTGTAGTGTTTTTTTTCATGTATAATATATAGTAGTGTAGTGTATAGTGTATAGTAGTAGTGTATAGTAGTGTATAGTAGTGTAGTGTTTTTTTTCGTGTATAATATATAGTAGTGTAGTGTATAGTAGTAGTAGTGTATAGTAGTGTAGTGTTTTTTTTCGTGTTTAATATATAGTAGTGTAGTGTATAGTGTAGTGTATAGTAGTGTAGTGTTTTTTTTCGTGTTTAATATATAGTAGTGTAGTGTATAGTAGTGTATAGTAGTGTAGTGTATAGTAGTGTAGTAGGTTCGAATTAGGTGCACACACACGCAGCTTGGAGGCAACACTATTTATTAAACGGTAAGTAATATAACACTGTACATGAAGTGGTGACCACCTTCCTCAACTCACTAACACTCTGGAACGCGACACAGACTGGACCAGGCAGGCAACGGCCTGCCTGGCCAGGACGACGACTCGGGACTTGACGACCGATGGTGTCTTCACTTCGGAGTACAGTACAACAGCCTCGCTCTGCGTTCACACCACGCTTATATCCCGTCTCTGGCGTGGCCGGCTCCGCCCAGGCCACGCCTCCCTTCCCAGGCCACGCCTCCCTTCCCCACCTCACGGGAGGTCTGGGTCCCTCCACCACGTGACCCCCCAGGCACCCTCTTGGGGCCCCCAGCCCTCGTACGGGCTGACACAGTAGTGACGTCTTATGTCACTGCATCACCCTCCCCTGTAAACACCCAGCCGTCCCCGGCTGTAACACAACTGTGAAACATCGAAAAGGTGTGCCTCCGAACGAGCAACATCAATAAATAACCGGCGACCGATAAGAAATACAATCACGTAATATACACAGAATCAACGAGGGTAAAAAGAAACCACATAGAAAACGGGGAATTAACAACAAATATACATGAAAACTGGCTAACCCACTTACGCTCCAGCACAGCCCCCCCCCCCCCGTTAGAATCACGCATGCAATGACAGTCACCCGTTAGCACCCCCCGCCTTTCCGACGTGGCGTCACAACCAGTAGCACGCGTCGGCCATATCGGGAGGGAATTTCCATGTTACCACCCACCGCCTTTCCAACGCAGCGTCACAACCAGCAGCACGCGTCGGCCATATCGGTGGGATTTTAACCCAGTCTCTCTCCAAGACTCGCATCGCAGCATATAGCTGTACCGACCGAGCTGAGACGACCCAGTCTCTCTCCAAGACTCACATCGCAGCATATAGCTGTACCGACCGAGCTGAGACGACCCATCGTTCACTCACTGCACAACATGCACCCTAACAACTGAGGGATACAGTCTCAACATAACAGGACAACTCCACCTGAACCTTACGAATCTCCAGCCCACTGTCTAAATGCGCCTCGGAGGGTCTCAACCTCCGAGCCGTCAGGTCAAGCTGTCAGCCATAGCATGACAGGACCACACTCTCTGAGCCATGTGAGCGCACAGCCCACTAGGCTAGACAAGCCACAGAGTGTCTCGATCTCCGGGCTGTCAGGTCAAGCCGTCAGCCATTGCATGACGGGACCACACTCCCTGAGCCATGTGAGCGCACAGCCCACAAGGCTAGACAAGCCACAGAGTGTCTCGATCTCCGGGCTGTCAGGTCAAGCCGTCAGACACAGCATGACGGGACCACACTCTCCGAGCCCTGTGAGCGCACAGCCTACTAGGCTAGACATACCACGGAGTGTTTCAATCTCCGGGCTGTCAGGTCAAGCCGTCAGCCATTGCATGACGGGACCACACTCTCCGAGCCCTGTGAGCGCACATCCCACTAGGCTAGACATACCACGGAGTGTTTTAATCTCCGGGCTGTCAGGTCAAGCCGTCAGCCATAGCATGACGGGACCACAACGTTCATGTTAGACACGCAACACTCACTGGGCCATCCTGGTCAGGATCTGCGCCCCAAGATAGGTGACAGCCAGCACCACAATTCCAAATCCCTGGCAGCATGTTACCATCGCAATTTAACACCATCACAACACATACAATTTGAATTATGATCCCCCACTGAACTGATCCATGGCGAACAGGTACGCACAATTTGTGACGATCCCGAATATTCAATGGTCACAACAATACACCTCACATCCCGTATCTGTACACATCATCTCCGAGACTCGCATTGCAGCATGAAGCTGTACCAACCGAGTTGAGACGAGCAACGCAATTTGACGGCAATTAACGGAAACGCACCCCCGATCCATGTAGAACACAAGGGGCATTCCCGCACAAAAGACATCATCTGTGCAACAACGGACAGGAACCAACCAGTGAGTTTGAACCACACCAACCTGTCATTTCAAAATCCCCTTGAACATTAACCATGGGACTCAGGGCATTCGAATTGAGAGCAAAAAAAACTAGACATAAACCCCAAGAATCGCCGAATTAATACAGTATATGCAGTATACAAAGTATGTACAGTCAATCATTTGGAGTAATGCTGCCTCCAGTCCCCACATGGCAACTCACACAATCAATACTCCAGACAATCCGTACATAGTAAATAATTACAAGCAAGTACCCAACAGTCCATACACTGTTAACAATTAGAAGCAAAGCTCCATTCGGTCTGTACCTTGGCAACAATGACGATCAAAGTTTCTGACAGTTACACGTGACAATCGCGAGCAAAACTCCATACAGTATACATAATAACAATGGCGATTTCGCAACAAAACGATGTAACAACACGAGTCATTAACACGGCAACCTACAGGATATCAACGGAGCTCGGGACACCCAACAACGAATTAATCATTAACTACACCCTGAAGATACCGATCTCGACGCCGTAATTAACAACAACACTGTTACAAGCAGAAACCCACATGGTCGCCGCGTCAATTTATCATGCACACAACCGGACGAACACGCTCCGCAAGCCAGCGAGTTAAAAAAACACACGCGATCGCAACCCGGTGCACGTAAGTTGGGTGAAGATATTATTATTTTTCTTGAGGCCGGGTGCTTGTCATATCACGACTCGCCTGGCAAACTGTGAATAGCGGAGGGCGGCAAGGTGGAGCACTGGGACGCCCGAAGAACCTTGCATGGTGAACACGGCCTGCTCTTGCGAACCCCATCCACAAGACGGGGGCGCCACCCGCACGTGTGGAACTCCCCCTCCGCAGGCATTGATGTCGGCGGGAGCAGCATTTCGGCAGCAGGAGCGGCGTTTTGGCGGGAACAGCGCCCCGACCCGCCACCGAAATGGCGGGAGCGGCGCTTTGGCGGGAACAGCGCCCCGACCCGCCACCGAAATGGCGGGAACGGCGCTTTGGCGGAACAGCGCCCGACCAGCCGCCGAAATGGCGGGAGCGGCGTTTTGGCGGGAACAGCGCCCCGACCAGCCGCCGAAATGGCGGGCCCACTGCGTGGCCCGCATGCCCGGGCCTCCCCCGCCAGCCCCCGCAGCGACGATGGTGTCCTCTCCCCGCGGCTAAGTCGCTCCGTTCCCAATGGCGGTGAAGCAGCAGTGCGATGCAAGTCCCGCCGCTCCGCGTGCAGCACCATCTCTCTCTCTCTGTCACCGGGCTGCCATCCCCGGGGCTGTCCGAAGGATGGTCGTCACACCGTCCCCGTCGTACGAAGGCGTCAGGTGAGTTCTATATTTGTTTTTCGTGTGCCCATTTTACTTCCCTAGGATAACACCTAGCAATATTTATTTTTCCACAACTTCTGACGCCAAATGTAGTAGGTTCGAATTAGGTGCACACACACGCAGCTTGGAGGCAACACTATTTATTAAACGGTAAGTAATATAACACTGTACATGAGGTGGTGACCACCTTCCTCAACTCACTAACACTCTGGAACGCGACACAGACTGGACCAGGCAGGCAACGGCCTGCCTGGCCCAGGACGACGACTCGGGACTTGACGACCGATGGTGTCTTCACTTCGGAGTACAGTACAACAGCCTCGCTCTGCGTTCACACCACGCTTATATCCCGTGGCCGGCTCTGGCGTGGCCGGCTCGCCCAGGCCACGCCTCCCTTCCCAGGCCACGCCTCCCTTCCCCACCTCACGGGAGGTCTGGGTCCCTCCACCACGTGACCCCCAGGCACCCTCTTGGGCCCCCAGCCCTCGTATGGGCTGACACAGTAGTGACGTCTTATGTCACTACATCAGTATAGTCTATAGTAGTGTAGTGTATAGTAGTGTAGTGTATTGTAGTGCAGTGTACAGTAGTGTATAGTAGTGTAGTGTCTTGTAGTGTCTCGTAATGTAGAGCTAGAGTCTGTCGCCAGGGAAAGGGAGGTCTGGACCGCCCTACTGCTGTGAC
Organism: Lethenteron camtschaticum; assembly: GCA_018977245.1. NCBI lineage: Eukaryota > Metazoa > Chordata > Hyperoartia > Petromyzontiformes > Petromyzontidae > Lethenteron > Lethenteron camtschaticum. The sequence continues at coordinate 66,664 of WFAB01001509.1, read as the reverse complement.
CCTCACCAGGACTAGCGGATTGAGACACAAACAAATGGACGCATTCCCTTGCTGTCACCGAGCGCTCCCCTCGCCGCCCCTCACCATCACCTTCCGTAGACCTCTCCAAGCGGAGTACCGAGCGCGACTGCGCACGACGGCGTCATCACGGCGATGGCGGGCTGCGCCGTCACCGCAGTGATGCCAGATTTCTCCGGCGACGCCTACTCGTGAGTGCACCAAAAACCCTTGTACAACGTCGTTCCGGGATGTGGGTGGGTGGGTGGGCGTGGTCGGTTCGGTCACAATGATTTACTTGTGACGAGTAAGGTCTCAGAGTGCTCGGATCCCGTTGGGTACGCGAACCGACCGACCGCCCTAAATTCACGCTGGCACCTTGCGACTCGTACTTTCGCTCCACTCACGGGGGCGCGGATGCGGAGAGTTAAAAGACACCGCCACTGCCATCACGTTGACGTGGATTTGAGGGTGTGTAAGTCTATCGCCAGTGCTGGAAATGAGTCCCAAAGAAAATACCTCTAGCGTTCTAATATAGACCTTGACTTAAAGCTTTCGTGACTAGCGCAGGAATTGGTATTGTTTGGGCCTTTTGGTAAAGTCACGTAGATGAGGTTCAAATTAATAAAAATAAAATAAACAAAAAACTACGACGTTTCGATCGCAACACAAGCGGTCGTCATCAGGTGGGACAACCACAGCAAGACAAAATTGCTGAAGTGGGCAAGAGATCCGCTGTGGAACTTGTCCTTCCTGTCTTAAAATAGCCCTACCAACGGTAATCTAGCAGTATAGTAATATAATAGTATATTGTAATACAGTAGTGTATTGTAATATAGTGCTATATTGTAAAAATAGTACGTACTAATGTTGTAAGATATAGTAGTATATAGTAGTGTATATATACATTTTATATTCACTCGTGTAGGTAAAACCCAACTTATGATTGATGATGCACGTGCTCCCACTAAGTGGGCAGCAGAGCCTCAGCCAATTAGACATCAAACTCCGCCCACTAAGTGGATAACAGAGCAGCGGCCAATCAGACATCAACCGAATTAGTGGACAGCTACACTAAACACTACACTATACGCTATACACTAAACACTACACTATACACGACATTATACACTAAACACTATACACTATACACGACACTATACACTAAACACTACACTATACACTACATTATACACTACTGTACACGACACTATACACTGCTATACACTACACTATACACGAAATTACTATACACTACACTATACATGACACTATACTCTAGTGTACACTACACTATATACGACACTATCCACTACTATACACTACACTATACACTATAACACTATACACTACACTATACACTGATATAAACTATACTATATACGACACTATCCACTACTATCCACTACTATACACTACACTATACACTACTATACACTACACTATACACTACACTATACACTGATATACACTATACTATATACGACACTATCCACTACTATCCACTACTATACACTACACTACACACTACACTATACACTACACTATACACTACACTATACACTACACTACTACGCTAAATTTTCCTCGCAGGTTCGACGCTTCATCAGGCGGCACCTTCCACTGCAAAGCCACCGATCTCATCTTTGAGGTGGGCGCAGCCGGGCGGCTTCGTACGGCTGGAGGGAGTGGCCTGCTGAGCTGTTCCAAGCGCTGTTCGTCCCCATCAGCACCACGTTTGACATCAACTGGGACGGCTGCGACGGAGGCCTTCGCGCCCTAATGATCCCGCACTACCTCGACCTGAAGCGTAAGCATTGTTACAACGAACGCAGCCCACACGCACGATCCATTCGCTGACCGCCAATTCGGTCGTGAGTCGTTAACAGTCGCTGTTGTCCCATTGGAACCTCATTTGCCAGTAAAAAATATGATAATTGTTTTTTGACCCTTCTACCTGCCAACAAAACTGATACCTTTTTTTACAAGGAGTCATGTTTGCATTGACCACAATACCTGCAGCCATAATGCAAACACAAAACATAACTCTGATAATGTATGTGCACTGTCCTTGAAGTTGATTGGTCCACACCCGAGACAGCTTTCCTTAGAGCCTAGTTCACATGGGTTGGACAAGATGACGCCAAAAGGCGCACAACTCAAAGATAATGCACCATCAGAGATATGAGAGCTCGGGGTAAGCATTTACACCATTGGAACTTCATTTGCCAGTAAAGAAATATGATAATTGTTTTTTTATCATTCTATCTGGCCACAAAACTGACACCTTTTTTACAAGGAGTCATGTTTGCGTTGACCACAATACCTGCAGCCATAATGCAAACAAAAAACATAACTCTGATAATGTTTGTGCACTGTCCTTGAAGTTGACTGGCCCATGTGAGACTGGGCTCTGGGGGGGCTGTCTCGGGTGTGGACCAGTCAACTTCAAGGACAGTGCACATACATTATCAGAGTTGTGTTTTTTGTTTGCATTGACTGCAGGTATTGTGGTCCATGCAAACATGACTCCTTGTAAAAAAAAGGTGTCAGTTTTGTTGCCAGATAGAAGGATAAAAAAACAATTATCAGTCACTGTTGTCGTTTGCGTCACGAGTCACTTGAGTTACATCTCATTTGAATAGTGAGTCATTTAAGTCGCAAGTCATTTGAGTTGCAATTCGTATTAGTCGCAAGTCACTTGAGTTTCATCGCATTTTAGTCGCGAGTCATTTGAGTCAAAGTGCAACTGGGACCCTTGGCAAATGAGAAGCGGCGAAATTAATTGGGCACCATGGTGGCTAGGAGATGTTAACTACGTCACCTGGTATACAGGAGGTCGTGGGTTCGATCCCGACCCTGATGCCTGCTGTTTATTTGGAATCTGTGTCTCTCTCTCTTCCCTTGGTGCTCACTGCGTGGATTTGTCTCCATGTCCTCCTCTGTTCTTTTTTCCCCCTTCACATTTAGAATCAGTGTGACACGTTTACACTGTCTGGCTGCTGCGATGAACGTCCACACGACGACCATGATGATATCAGTGCATATTCTTGGTTCTTTCGGTAAAGTCACATAGAAGGGAAATAATATAATAATAAAAATAAAACATTATAAACTAAAATTATCACGACGTTTCGGCCACAACGCAAGCAGCCGTCCTGCGTTGTGGCCGAAACGTCGTGAGAATTTTATTTTATTACTAGCGGTTAGTACCCGGCGTTGCCCGGGCGAAAAAAGCAGACACATGTAGTTACACACGCAAATCCATTGATACACACACATAGAGTTACACGCACAATGAACTCACACATACATACATAGACTGAACAACAACAACCGCCATTCGCCACTAAGTGGCAGTGATGTCACAACAATGCTTGTGCCAGGCTATGTGCACCTTGAGGCCACGTGAAGTGTTGAACGCCCGCTGGCAAGAGGTCACGGGCAAACAGATGGCACAGGTCGACTGACTGAGACGACTGGCTGATGCACCACCTGTGGCCCCTACTGTGGCAACTTTCTGTGCTTTAGCCACCCGGCGCTCCGCTCTTGTGAGCATCGCTCCTCCGCCCTCCGTTGTTGTTGGAGGGTGACTTGCCTCCAACTGGCCAGTAGCGTCCTTCAGGAGCCTCCTCCACAGAGGCCGATCTTGACACCGCTGGTACCAGTCATCCGCAAGTGGACTCAGCTCCAAGTCCTCCTGTAGCACATCACTCCATGTCTTCTCCAGGCCGTGCCGCGCCCATTTAGCCCCCTCGATCCAGCGGAACAAAAGCTGTTTAGGTATGCGGTGGCTGGCCATGCGGGCTACATGACTCAGGCAATGCAGCCTTGCCTGCCGGAGGTCACCGATGGGACTTTGTCCACATCTTTTAAGGATTTGTGAGCTCACACAATGCAGCCTGGTTAAACCCAGAATGAATCATAGGCAGGCCAGCCTATATGTTTCTAACCGGCGAAGATGTTCCATTAGGGGGGTCCAAGTTTCGCAAGCGTAGAGAAGGGAGGGAATGACCGTGGCCAAGAAGACCTGAAGCTTCGTACAGAGTGATAGACCAGGTAGCTTCCACACAGCGTTACGCAGCCAATGAAAAGATACTGCAGCTCGACTGATTCGGAGTGAGACCTCTGCTGTTAAACCGGAGCCGGTCATTAGCACACTGCCCAGGGAAACTCTCGACTGTCTCCACAACTGGCCCATCAGCAATTGGGAGTTGTGGGGGTGGAGTGTCCGATGGTACAAAATAGCCAGGCAGGTGCTTAGCTTTGGTTGGGCTGATGGTAAGGCCCCACCTGTTGGTGGCAAGCTCCAGGTTCAGCAGCAGCACCTGGAACTCCTCCTCCGAGTGAGCAGCCATTAGCAAATCATCGGCATACACGTGGTTGAGCAATAGGGAGCCATCCCTTGACCGCACCCGGGCATCGATCAGCCTCCCATTGTATCTGTAGCAGATGGGAATTTTTCCGGTACAGGCATTGAAGGCTCGACGACCTACGTGGCCCAATGTGGGAGCCAGAGGAACATCCCTGTTGCACCCCAAGGTGTAAAGGGAATGGCTCTGACTCACGGCCACGTAGTTAAGACGCGGGCCGCTCACCATCATGAAGGTCCTTAAGGATGGTGATAAGTGGGTTCGGGACTCGGAAAGCACCAAGAGCAACCCAGAGGCCAGGCCTACTGATGGTATCATAGGCCTTGAGCAGGTCAATAAAGCACACACATGGACTAAGATGCATACATGGACCTACAGACACGCAAAGAAATGGAGTTACACTGACTAACATGGAGGCATGCACACACAGCGACTAACACACACGCACATGGACTGAGACACACACACACACACATATGGACTGACACACAAACACATCGACTTACAGACACACACACATATGAACTCACACACACATAGACATGTACTTGAGATACTCACACATGGAGTTACACACACATATCGACGTACACACATACAGCGACACACACACATACATAGAGTGCCACACACATTGCCGTACACACACATACACATGTGGACTGTTACACACAGATATCTACTTTAGATACACAGACATGGATGAACACACATATGGACTCACACAGACGCATTGACTTACACACACACATACACATCGAGTGACACACACATGTATAGACTTACACACACATGTGGACTAACACACACACATATGGACTGACATACACATCGACGTACACGCACACAGATCGACTGACACACACACATGGAATAACACACACACATAAACACTTTGACATTGTCCGTTCGAAAAAGACACCCACATGGAGTGAAAGACACGCATGGCTCTACACGCACACACATATGGACTCAAAGACACACACATGGACTCACACACACACATCGACGGGCACAGCAATCCCCGATGATGGCACAGCTATCAGTATCGCAGTACTACGTATGAGTAAATAGCGTGACATGAGCGATGGAAACAATAGAAATGCATTGAATAAATAAGCAGAAATCACAGACTGGCAGTAGACCGTGGCAGCGTTATAAAAGCGCAGCAAAAAAAGGGGAAATTGAGCAACCCAAAAATGCAAAAAGAGTTTTGTGTACACAAACATAATTATTGTAACATGTCAACTTGTTTCATAATGGTAAACAATGAACCTGAGTTGTTATCTTCACAAAAACATAATTATTGTAACATCTGTGAACTTGTTTCATAATGCTGAACAATGAAGCTGAGTTTTAATCTGCACACAAACATTATTGTAATGTTTGTCAATTAATGTGTTTAACAATAGTAAACAATGGGCTTGAGTTGTTAGCGTAAGAAGCTTGGAAATGTGTACTTACCAAAGGCATGTTGAGGCCTTGTGCCATGCGTAGTCCCCGTCCTGGCCTACATTGGCGAGGCGGCGGAGTTGGCACGTTGCCAGGCTAGGGGCTGGGCCGCTCCCCCCCCCCCAGCATCCCACGCCCGTGCAAGAATAATGGTATGTAAGCAGTAAAAGATTATTATCTAGGGAGTCTGTAGTATAAACTGGACACATCGTGTTGGGGGGGGGGGGGCGAAGAGGACATGACACTGTGAAGAAATATCCGCAGCGTCATGTGTGTACGTGTTGGCTTTAAACGCGTAAAAGAAAATGTCCCCGTGATCTCGAGTGAACGCGCAACTTTGTAGGGTCCATCCCCCCCACGCAATTGTCGTCAGTTGGTGCGGTCGATGTCGCGCAATAAGTAAATAATGAAAAATAGAAACGGCACAAATGTGTTAATTAAACTACTTTAAAGTTTACGGATGGGAAAACGGAATAGCCTATTCCAGCACGGGGCTTAGGGCGTGCCGGCTGGCAAATTATTTCGGTCTTAAACCACACCGTCCGAGAGCCAAATCCCCGCAAGCGCGAGCGCGCAGAGACTTTTATATATATAAGAAGATAAGATAAGATAACTTTGAGATATATATAACTTAACACACACATAACTTTGAGATCCTTTAACAAGCTCCGTGACAAGAAGGCTCAGCTAATTGAGTCTCTCACCTTTCTGAAGAGATGCCGCGACTCTAAGGTAATACCAAACGCATTTACACTAACATCTTCTGCTGTAACTTCTTCTAATGCTCAACGAATTCTGTCTAGAACTAGCTTAGCTCTTATCTCAGAGAAAATCAGACTCACGCGCACCGATCTAGATCAGTTAGACAAGACACTCTACAAATCACACTTATCTTTGAGTGCAACAATGTCCACATCGGATTGGGAACATGTAGATAAAATGACTGCCTCTTCAGCTGCCGCTATGTCGACCAAATGTAAGGAAAACTTGATTTCCAAATTCGATCGCCTCTCAAATAAGAAACCGGACCTACACATTGAAAAGTTAGATGTAAACAAAGTCGTAATTAATCGCAGTAACAGTTCTATTTCTGAAGGCCTGAAATCCGTTTTAGCTAAAGGACTAAACTTTGCAGTCACACCTAGACACATACCAGTTAATGATATAATTGCTAGAGTAGATGTAGCTCTCAAGGGCCTGAGTCACATCGCTGCAGACGTAGCAAGATCTGAAATCTCTGCAACCCTCAAAAACGCTAAGATGCCAGCTAGCAACATCAGCAAAGATGAGCGTTTTGAATTAGCTCAATTAAAAAAGAGGGATGACATTGTCATCCTCTCAGCCGACAAAGGCAATGCCACTGTCATCATGGACAAAACAGAATACAACAACAAAATCCAAGAACTACTCAACGATGGCAGCTATACAAAAATAAAAAGAGACCCCACCAACAGCCTCGTCTCTAAAACCAAGCAAATCATTTCTGCTTCAACCGCATTAATTGATCAGACCAAACAGTTCTCGTTGAAACCTTCTGCAGCCAGGCCACCAAGATTATACGGCTTGCCAAAGATACATAAAGAAGATACACCTCTTCGACCCATTGTCTCTACTATCAACTCCCCACCTATAAACTGGCTCGTTTTTTGTCTGAAATCCTACGGCCTTTCACTGGAAAAACCACCTCTGCGGTACTAAACTCTACTGACCTGGTATCGACAATCAAGGGGATTGCCCTGTCCCCAGACGACCTGCTTGTCAGTTTTGATGTGGTTTCCTTATTCACCAAAGTTCCTGTACCTGACACCATCGCAATCATTGAAGACTTGGTTCATCAAGGACTGAATGCTGGGGTACCCCCCTGGTGAGACACTGCTTAACCAATACATACTTCACCTGGAATGGAACTTTCTACAAGCAAACTGAGGGCACCCCAATGGGCTCCCCCCTATCTCCGGTCGTAGCCAACATCTTCATGGAGAAATTTGAGACTGACGCCATCAAGACTGCCACTCTACGCCCGACCTTATGGAAGAGGTACGTAGATGACACTTTTGTCATCTGGCCACATGGCCGGCCTGCTCTAGACCAATTTCTCGACCACACCAATTCCATACACCCAGCCATCAGATTCACCATGGAAGTCGAAAAAGATGGCAAGCTACCCTTTTTGGATGTCCTAATTAAAAGGAGACCTGATGGTTCAATGAGCCACTCTGTCTACAGGAAAGCCACCCATACGGATGCTTACCTAAAACCGGATTCCCACCACCATCCATCCCAGAAGAATTCCCTCATCAAGACTCTATACCATAGAGCCCAATGCATTTCCGACCAGGAACACATTGGCAGTGAACTCAAACACGTACGCCAAGCTCTTGAGGCTAATGGTTACTCCGACTACACAATCCGCAAGGCCATCACTCCAACCATCAAGAATGATCCTGTTGAGGAGCCTTTCAAGACCATCACCTTACCCTACATTGCTGGGGTCACAAAAAAGATCTCCAAAATCCTGATCAAACACAAGATCCAGGTCCGATTCAACACAGTACATAAAATCCGTGATCTGGTCCCGTCTGTAAAAGATGTGGTTCCAGACATACAGTACCTGGCGTCTACAAAATAAGTTTCCTCTGTGGTAGCAGTTACATTGGAGAAACCAAACGACATGTCTCAGACCGCATCCGTGAACATAAGGCAGACCTGAAACACGGTAGGACAAACACCTCAGCCGTGGCAGATCACTGTTACAATTCAGTGGGCTCACATGACATTGACTTCTCCAAGACAGAGGTTCTCTGCAAGCCATCTGGCTATCATGAGAGATTCGTTCATGAGGCGATCCACATATACAAATGTAATGCGGTTGTAAATGGCCCTTCTGAGGTGCCGTCAGGGGGGAGGAGTTAGGTCACGTGGGGGCAGAGGGTTGAGTATAGAAGGAGGGGAACCGGAAGAGCAAGGGAGTGACGGGAGCCAGGAACAGAGGAAGGCCACGTAGGGCGAAGCGGGGTGTGGCGAGATCGCCACGAACACGGGGGAGCGAGGATCGGCACCGTTGGCCAGCGGTGACCGACCCGAAGCAGCGAGGAGGCTGCAGTCAGCAGCGGGGCTGCACAGAGAGGGTGGGCAGCGGGACTGCATACAGTGACAGCCAGAGGGTCTGCACATAGGGGTAGAAGCAGGAGTCTGCATAGGGTAGCAGCGAGTCTGCAGGGAGGAGGTTACAATAGATGAAGCAGAGAGTCAGAGGGGAGAGGAAGCTATAATAGCAGTGAATAGCCGGGGCTACAAATACAGGAGTTATAACAGAGTGCCGTGTGGGTAAAGACGTGAACCTGAATAAAGACACGAAGACAGAAAGAAGTGTTCGAGTCCTTTTATTACACTGGAGTCAGAAGTGAAACGGCATGGCGAAACAACTGAGGAAGAAGAATATCCCATCTCCGGCGTCGGCTTCATCATCGGACGACGACGATCTTCCTCCTGAGGTCGGCTTCACTTCGGCGGAGGGAGAGATCCGTGAAGGCCCGGGTGTGGAGGAGGTTGCCACTGCGCCCGACTTATCTGCGTTGAAGGACGAAGATTAAGATGGACCCGGATGGCGGAGCAATTGGCGACCTTAAAAACCGTCATCACGGAGTTGTGTGACCTTGTCACGCCAAGGGCGACGTTGGAAGGTGATGGTGGTGATCGGCAGGAGCCCGGGTCGTCTTCGATGGCGCCGCCATCGACCACGCGGCGTGAAGACGCCATCTTGGGCGTGGCGCACCACGGAAGGCGGGAAGCCGCCATCTTGGGCCGCCGCGAGGATCGTCCGCCATCTTGGCGACACCGCGTTGCGACGCCTTGCTGAACTTGCCGCCGGAAGAGTCGGTGACGGACGGAAGCAAGCCAAGGAGCCGCAGTCGTCACCTTACGACTGTTAAGGAGTTCTCCATCGGGGCGATTGGAGTGCGTTCGCTTGTCGATTTTTGGCGGCGGTACGAACGGCAAGGTGGACGGACGCCGAGGCGCTGGAGGTGCTTCCGACTCTCCTTGACGATGAGTCTGTTCGTTTTTTTCGCTCTATAAAAGCCGCAAAGAAGAAAACATTGCGGGGAGTGTTCGACGAAATGGCGGACGCGTACGAGCCACCGGATGACGCCCATCGCCGCTTCGTGCAGCGGCAACGCGCACCGGAGGAGTCGCCTGTAGCGTACAGGGGCGCCGTGCTGGAACTCGCGATGGCCGCTTACCCGGAGACGGAGCCTGACCTGCTGGAACCTCTCATCTTGGGGAAGATGTTGGAGTTATCCCGGGATCTGGGCATTCCTATGCGGCTTGCGGTCACGAGAAACTCACGTCCCGGACCGCGGCTAAGTGTTTGGACGCCCAGTTCAATCTCCGCCGCTGGAAACAAGTCACGGCGTGGACGGGCGGTCCTGTCGTCGATGGGGGGCCGTAGGGTGGGACCCTACAAAGGCCGTGTTCGTGCCGGATGCGACCGGCCCAAAGGAGCTGTCGGCCGCCTCCACTCCGTGGCCGGCTCGAAGCGAGCCGGGGCCGCGGGCTCCGCCGCCGGCGCGGCCACGTCGGGATGGGGTGCCTGCTGCGCGCCGACCCGACGTCGACTGTTTCCGCTGCGGCCGTCGGGGCCACTATGCCAGGGACTGCTGGGCCCGGGTTCCGGGGCCGCCCCAGCAGGAGGCCTCGATCGCGGACGTCCCAAAGAAAGACCCTCCGGCACAGGCAAGTCGGTGCGCACCAGACACCCGGCAAGGCCTGACACCTCACTCATCGCCGTTGTTGTGCGACGCGGATGTTCTAAAATATGGGAGGCCAGTATCTGCGCCTTGTCGCTCGATAACGCAGTGGCGTAAGTTGGCTCGGCGGGTTGTCGCGGCCGCTACAGGTTCGTCCACTGTACCGGGGTCGATCCAAGGGTGGACGTGCGTATTTTGGTGGATTCCGGGGCGTCCGCGACCATTATTTCGGATGTCATATTCCATCTTTTGAACATCCCACCGGGGGCCGTGAGGCCGGCTTACGCTTCTTGCATCGCTGCGAACGGGGTAGTATGGGCATCGTGGGACAGGTGGACGCTAATATTTCTATCGGGGGGTCTCGGCCTCGGGCGTTGTGTTAATTTCGAGGTCCCTGGCGGTTCCTTGCTTGTTGGGCACGGATTTTTGGCTAAGATGCCCATTCTAATTAGAATCAATGAAAATTGCATTGAACTACCAGGGGCCGCAAATTGGCGTTTTTACAGTCCGCCTGGGGCGACCGGCTCCGGTTGCCCAGGTGCAGGCATTATCGGAAGTTTCGGTTGATATTCCACCTGGCTCGCAGATGCTCATTCCCTACGATACCGGAAGCCGGTTCCGGGTCGGCAGGGTGCTTGTGGAATTTTGCTGTCGCCGTCCGCCGCTGTCACGGGCGGATTGGCACTGGTGGGGCGCAAACCATTGTCCGTCCGGATCAACGCCCGTTTTTGCAGGTGTTAAATGCGAGTTCTGAAAGCGTGTGTGTGCCGGCTGGTACCGTTGTGGCACACGCCACTACGGCGTTTACGGCTCAGAGTGACATTCCGGACGGGGGGCTGGTGGTGGTGTTTCACACGACGGAGGGGTGGACGATCGTTGGATCGCCGAACTATGTGCGGAAAATTCGGCCCTTTCCGCTGAGCAGCGTTGTGCCATTCATAAATTATTAGCGAGCTATTCCGATGTGTTTAGCTCGGACGATTTGGACTTGGGACGCACCTCGCTGCTCTCTCATCACATCGAAACGGGGACGCGGCCCTATCCGCTTGAACTCGCGTCGGATGAGTCCGGCTGAGCGTGAGCACGTTCGAGGGCAGTGGAAGACATGTTGAAAGCGGATATTATATCTCCGTCTAACAGCCCGTGGGGCGCGCCTGTTGTGTTGGTTAAAAAGAAAGATGGTAAATTACGATTTTGTGTGGATTTCGGAAGTTAAATAAAGTGTCGGTGGCAGATGCATATCCCCTGCCGCGTATGGACGATTCTCTCGACGCCTTGTCAGGGCTAAGTTTTTTTTCAACGCTAGATCTCTCTTCGGGCTTCTGGCAGCTTCCCTTGACGAGCCCTCGCGGGAAAAGACAGCGTTCCGTACGCCGCAGGGGTTGTTCCAATTTAACTGTCTGCCGATGGGTTGAATGCAGCCCTGCCACCTTTCAGAGATTGATGGAGTTGGTATTGACGGGGTTGCAGTGGGAGACATGTCTCATTTATTTAGATGATATTATTGTCTTCAGCCGCACATTTGATGAGCATTTATTGCGGTTGGAGGCCGTTTTTGCCAGAATGCGTTCTGCTAATTTGAAATTCAAGCCTAAGAAATGTCATCTACTGCAACGTTCCGTTCGATACTTGGGACATATTGTTAGTGCGGACGGGTGGCCACGGATCCAGAGAAAACTGCGTGTGTCCGGGATTGGGCAACCCCCGCCACGGTGGGTGATGTGCGTCGGTTTTGGGGTTCGCCTCATATTACCGGAGGTTTGTTCCGAATTTCGCTACTATCGCCAGGCCTTTGCATCTCCTTACTGGGAAGGGGCACAAATTTGTGTGGGGACCGCCGGAGGAGGCGGCGTTTCGGAGCCTGCGCGATCTACTGGCTACTGCGCCGACGTTGGATTATCCGGATTTTGAACATCCCTTCATTCTGGATACTGATGCGAGTGACACCGGGATTGGGGCGGTGTTGTCCCAGTCAAAAGGTGGTGTTGAGCGTGTGGTGGCGTACGGGAGTCGGGTTTTGTCTCCCGCGGAAACTCGTTACTGCGTCACTCGCAGGGAACTTTTGGCTATTGTGTATTTTCTCCGCCAATTTCGACCGTATCTGTACGGTCGGTCGTTTATTGTCCGAACGGACCATGCGGCCTTGCAGTACGCTCTTAAGATGGACCAGCCATCCGGACAATTGGCGAGATGGCTGGACACGTTGCAAGAATTCTCCTTCCAAATTCACCATCGGAAGGGTGTGCGTCACGCTAACGCGGACGCACTGTCCAGGTTGCCGCAACAATCCCCTTGTGCGTGTGCGTCGGGGACGCATAGGTGTGGACCGGCTCAGCCCCCCCTCAGCCTGTCGCGCGGCAGTGGATGTTCTCGAACCTCCGCTTACACCGGGACCGGTTGAAGGGGACCGGCTGACGGGATTTTGCGTCTTCCAAGGTCTGTGTGGATTCGGGAGCAAATGTTGGACGATTCTTTGGTGTCGTTACGGAAACGAACGGAGAGGGCGGGTAAGGAAGTCGGTGCGGGTGGTAATTCGGAAACTGCTCTCCGAGATGGGTTACTGATGTGGAGGGAAGGGATACAGGAACACTGGCGTCTCGTTGTGCCCGCGTCATTGCGCTATGAGCTGATTAGATCTTTGCACTGTGACACACTTTTACACCTGGGGGTGCAGAAAACCCTATTGACGCTGCAACGAGACTATTATTGGCACGGCATGACGACGGATGTCGTCGGTCACGTTCGCGCGTGTCCCGATTGTGCCCGCCGTAAGCCGCCTAAACATCCATATGTTCCGCCGATACAATCGATTAAAGTATCTCGGGTTAATGAGCTGGTGGCGTTAGATATTTTGGGGCCCTTTCCGCCATCAGCTAAAGGGAATAAGTATTTATTGGTGGGGTGGAGTACCTCTCTCGCTGGCCGATGGCCTGGCCCTTGCCTGACCAGTCAGCGGCGTCTATCACTGACGCCTTTCTATTTGGGTATGTAATGGACAAAGGGGCTCCGGAGAGGCTCCTTACGGATCAGGGACGTAACTTTTCATCTAAATTGTTGGGGAGGTGTGTGCGGCTCTTGGAACTAAAAAGATACGGACGTCCCCCTACCACCCGCAAACGGATGGTATGGTGGAACGGTTGAATCGGACTCTGTCCGCCATGCTGTGCCATACAGTCGGGGAAAACCAATCTGATTGGATTTGCATATCCCTGGGGTGCTTTCGGCGTATCGCATGACGCCGCACGCGGCTACTGGATACTCGCCGTTTTTCCTTATGTACGGCCGTGAGAACGTGCCGCCGATTCATGACCAGTTGGGAACCGGTGCGAGGGGGCCTGTTAAGCCTCTTCCTGAGTATATTAAGGACAACGTTCGGCGTGTCGCTGAGGCGAGGGAAAATGCCCGCATGGCTACTGCCAAGGCTCAGGCCAGGAATGAGCGGTGTGCCCGACGTTCAAAGGGGGAGTGTCCCTGGAAAAAGGGGGACCTGGCCTGGCTTCATTGCCCACAGGTGCGGCCAGGTACATCTCCTAAATTACATCGACCTTGGCAGGGTCCGGTCCGCCTCATTGAGGTTCCCAACCCACAGTCGGCGCGTGTTCAGGTTGGTGCACGGCGTTGGTTCGTGCACACGTCCCGGTTGAAGCCATACATTGCCCCACGGCCGGATGCGTCATCTCCCAAAGTTGCCTTGCCGGGGTCTGTTGCTGCCGACTCGCCCTTGCCTGTGTCTGCTGACCTTGCGAGAGCGCCTGTCGTACCCTTCACAGACAAGCCGGCCGTGACAGCGCAGGGAGGAGGACCTTCCGCTTGTGAGCCGCAGAACCCACGGGACCTGCAGCTCTTCCTATCCCTCCGCGGACGCGAGTACGGGATGGTTCTGGACGCGAGCGGACAGTGGCGGGCCTCCAATGGCGACGGAAGAACTTGCGCCCGTCGCCCCTAAAACCCTTCCACGTTCCCGCTCGGCGGGTGGGCCGCCGACCGTCCGGGACGGCCCGGCTACCCGTACTCGCTCGAAATCCCTCACGTTTCGTTAGATTGTGTTGTGTTGTGTTATTGTTATGATGTTCTCCAATGCTTCGTGTCTTTTTGCGTGTTGGCCCTTTACACCCGCATTGCTTTTCAGGTTGCAATTCAGCCGAGGTCGGCTGGATTTTCTTTAAGGGGAGGGTGATGTAATGCGGTTGTAAATGGCCCTTCTGAGGTGCCGTCAGGGGGGAGGAGTTAGGTCACGTGGGGGGCAGAGGGGTTGAGTATAGAAGGAGGGGAACCGGAAGAGCAAGGGGAGTGACGGGGAGCCAGGAACAGAGGAAGGCCACGTAGGGCGAAGCGGGGTGTGGCGAGATCGCCACGAACACGGGGGAGCGAGGATCGCACCGTTGGCCAGCGGTGACCGACCCGAAGCAGCGAGGAGGCTGCAGTCAGCAGCGGGGCTGCACAGAGAGGGTGGGCAGCGGGACTGCATACAGTGACAGCCAGAGGGTCTGCACATAGGGTAGAAGCAGGAGTCTGCATAGGGGTAGCAGCGAGTCTGCAGGGAGGAGGTTACAATAGATGAAGCAGAGAGTCAGAGGGGAGAGGAAGCTATAATAGCAGTGAATAGCCGGGGGCTACAAATACAGGAGTTATAACAGAGTGCCGTGTGGGTAAAGACGTGAACCTGAATAAAGACACGAAGACAGAAAGAAGTGTTCGAGTCCTTTTATTACACAAACACAGAGACAATTTCAACCGAGAAGATGGATTCTGGCTTAGCAATCATTGGAAGGACGTAATAAACCATTTCGGATCTTAACTGATTGTGTTCACGTTTACGGTGACTTTCAGACCGCGTTCCACTCACTGGCATGGTGCAGTGTGCAGAGTAATGTATGGTGTCGTAATTGTATAGTAATATAGCAGTGTAATACACATTAGGGTGGGTAGAATAATACATAGTGTTATATTAAATGGATAAGGCAGCAACTGCAGTAGCAGCAGCAACTGCAACTGCAGCAGCAGCAGCNACTGCAGCAGCAGCAACTGCAGCAGCAGCAGAAACTGCAGCAGCAACTGCAGCAGCAGCAGCAACTGCAGCTCCCTTTGATGCTGTTAATCCTGCATAATGCACATGCATATGCAGTACTAATCACATTCCCGCATTTCCCATAAATATGCTAAATTCCTCTTGATATGCAAATTCCTTTGTCAATGCGCCCAGCTTATATATATGCTCCAAGCTCGTGTGCTGTTTCATTCAGACTCTGTCGCCTCGACGGACCTGGTTTTCACCTGAGGACGGCTGCTTGCGTTGTGGCCGAAACGTCGTGAGAATAATTTTATTATGTTTTATTTTATTATTTTATTACTTCCTTCTACGTGACTTTACCGAAAGAACCAAGAAGATGAATCCCTGCAGTCACGAAAGCTTTAAATCAAAATTTAAGATAAGAAAGATGTTGACTTTTTATTATTGTATTATTTCCCTTCTACGTGACTTTACCGAAAGAACGAAAATATGAAGCCCTGCAGTCACGAAAGCTTTAAATCGAAAGATATCAGTGCACTTCATTAAGCTGCTATCATTTACATCTTGACTTAAAGCTTTCGTTACTGCAAGAATTCATATTCTTTTGGTCTTTCGGTAAAGTCACGTCTGACTGGCTGAGGCTCTGCTGTCCACTTAATTGGGCAGAGTTTGATGTGTGATTGGATGAGCTCTGCCGAAAATAACAAACAAAAATTAACAAAAAACTACGACGTTTCGATCACAACACAAGCGATCGTCATCATGAGGATCAGATCACGAATTTCATGTACCGTGTTAAATCGAACCTGTATCTTATGTTTGCTCATGATTTTGGAGATCTTTTTGCTCTCATTCGTGATGGACGGGTCACGTCTGAAAAAGAGCGACAGAGTAGTGGGGCCTTTAAATGGTTCATAGTTTAGTTTAATAGTTTACTTGAAATAGTTTAACCATCATCGTGAACAAAATAAATAATCTACGACGTCACCGTATTGTTCGGAGTTAAGTTTGAAGGCATCACGGGAGGGGCGGAGTCATGGTGGGGTTTGGCCCCTTTCTCCCTGTTCCCCTATGGACGGCCCTGGTTACTTCATCAAACTAAAACTGAAAAACATTTCTACTCGAATTGTGAAAATGTTGTTGTGGCTACACTCTTCAGCACACACAAGCCGTACCTTTCTTCATTATTGACAACTTGCAGCTCAGCACACGGCAGATGCCTGCGTAGTGCGACTCACGACCTCCTCTTGATACCAAGATCCAGAATGGTCATGTCTATGCGCCGCTTCTCGGTGGCAGCCCCAACAGTCTGGAACGACATGACCCCTCTGCACATTCGCAGCATCACCTCAATCGCCTCCTTCAAGAGAGACTTTAAATCTCACCTCTACAATCATGCTTTCGAGCGACTCTGAGCATGGCTCCGCGCCTCTGAGTTGTGGCCACTACTTCTGCAAATTTGCGTGCGTTATAAATTGAACTATTATTATTATTAGTGCCGAAGTAATAATTAGTAACTAAATTTGGCACGTTTTGTGTTACGGGACGCAAACCGCGTGCTCGCTGGCTATGTTAGGAGCTGGTGGAGGGTTAGCAACACATTTATATTAACGAAAAAAAACCTTTAGTGTGGATGAAACTAAAAACTGAACTAGGTTTTATTTTTACCAGGTAGTAAAGCCCACTGAGTTGTTCACAAGTGACCTGGCTATCACAAATGACAGCTCAACAAAGTGGCTTTGCACGTGGACATTTATAGGAGCTGCCAAATCCTCTCAATGTGTGATGTCAATTATAAATGTGGAGGGTAAAACCGGTGGACCCGGTGAAAAATCTACGTGACCATCATGAGGAGAGAAAGAGAGAGACATGCGGACTCCAAATATACAAGGCCAGGATCAAACCCACCACCTGTATACCAGGCGAGGTAGTTAACATCTCCTTTCCACCGTGGTGTTAGGATCCAGGATCGAACCCACGACATCCTGTATACCAGGCGAGGGAGTTAACATATCCTCGCCACTGTGGGCATCACGGTCTGGGATCGAACCCACGACCTCCTGTATACAAGGCGAGTGAGTTAACATCTCAGTTTCACACGTCGCACCTAGAAGCTATTATATATTGCGGACTCCTCTTGCCCTAATCTTGATTGTCGTTATGCTCACGGTCTCAAACATTTAATGGACAGTGTTGAGTCTATGGTGCAGTGCTGAGTCTATTGTGCAGTGCTGAGTCTATGGTGCAGTGTTGAGTCTATGGTGCAGTCCCGAGTTTATGGGCAGTGCTGAGTCTATGGTGCAGTGTTGAGTCTATGGTGCAGTGCTGAGTCTATGGGCAGTGTTGAGTCTATGGTAGTGTTGAGTCTATGGGTAGCAGTGCTGAGTTTATGGGCAGTGCTGAGTCTATGGGCAGGTTTGACTCTATGGGCAGTGTTGAGTCTATGGTAGCAGTGCTGAGTTTATGGGCAGTGCTGAGTCTATGGTGCAGTGCTGAGTCTATGGTGCAGTGTTGAGTCTATGGTGCAGTGCTGAGTCTATGGTGCAGTGCTGAGTCTATCATGCAGTGCTGAGTCTATAGTGCAGTGTTGAGTCTATGGTGCAGTATTGAGTCTATGGTCAGTGCTGAGTCTATGGTGCAGTATTGAGTCTATGGTGCAGTACTGAGTCTATGGTGCAGTGCTGAGTCTATGGTGCAGTATTGAGTCTATGGTACAGTGCTGAGTCTATGGTGCAGTACTGAGTCTATGGGCAGTGTTGAGTCTATGGTGCAGTGCTGAGTCTATGGTAGCAGTGTTGAGTCTATGGTGCAGTGCTGAGTCTATGGTGCAGTGCTGAGTCTGTGGTGCAGTGCTGAGTCTATCATGCAGTGCTGAGTTATGGTGCAGTATTGAGTCTATGGTAGTGTTTAGTCTATNGTGCAGTGTTGAGTCTATGGTGCAGTGTTGAGTCTATGGGCAGTGCTGAGTCTATGGGCAGTGTTGAGTCTATGGTGCAGTGTTGAGTCTATGGTGCAGTGCTGAGTCTGTGCGTAGCAGTACTGAGTCTATCATGCAATGCTGAGTCTATGGTGCAGTACTGAGTCTATGGTGCAGTACTGAGTCTATGGTGCAGTGCTGAGGAGTCTCTGAGTAGCATGATCCCGCTGCGACCCATCTCCCGTCCCCAGGCTGGAAACACACGTCCGCTATAAAAGTCCTCCACACGAGGGACGGCAACATCGAGGTGAGAGACCCGCAGCGCGTTTCGCAGACGCACGTGAGAGTCCTCACGACATCGCTGTCGATCTTCACGGCGGTGCTCCGGTGGATCCCCGGGTTCGTGTACCACGTGCACGCGGCTGTGCTCGTCTTCAAGGTTCCCGGCTCGCTCACGAAGCTGCAGGTGCACGTTGTCCCCTACGCCGACGCCAACATCGAAGTGAGTCGGGTTTTTGCCCTTTGGCAGCGTCGATCGCGGGAGACTCTCTGTTTGTCCGCGCTTGATAATGGGCGATTGAAGAGTCGCGGGTAATCCAAAAGTGTCACCGTTATTCCGCGGATCTCTCAAGGAAAGCCGAAAGTAAAGGCGTAGATTACGTTGAAGCTTTTCCAGCCATCGCACAGTTTCGTAAATGTAAACTCACAAAAAATGATCGGATAAATCACTTAAAATGAAGCACAACTTACAATTGTTTTGTTTAGAATGAATATGAGATCGATGTTGCGCGGTTACTCAGTGATAACACTTTCCTGGCTCCCGTCCAGGATAAGACTCGCCCCACTGAGTGGATAGCAAAGCCACAGCCAATCAGACATCAATCAAACTCTGCCCACTGAGTGGATAGCAAAGCAACAGCCAATCAGACATCGATCAAACGCTGCCCCAATCAGACATCAATCAAACTCTAAGTGGACAGCAAAGCCACAGCCAATCAGACATCAATCAAACTCTGCCTCACTGAGTGGATAGCAAAGCCACAGCCAATCAGACATCGATCAAACTCTGCCTCACTGAGTGGATAGCAAAGCCACAGCCAATCACAGATCGATCAAACTCTGTCCCATTGAGTGGACAGCAAAGCCACAGCCATCAGACATCAATAAAACTCCACCATATTGTAATGACATTGCAACTCTACTGTGGAGGCGTTCACGTGGATTCCAGATTAACCGGAGCAACGCATTTGTTCGGTTCAAACACCTTGTCACTTGCAATAAACTTTTACAAGAATAACAATGTTGTAAAACTGGAATGCTTTACGATTCTTTAGGCAAAGGAGAAAATCAATGAGTTAATAGTTCCTGTCAAAATCTCAGGTCCGCGGTTATTCCATAAATTGGATTAAACGCACGGGATAATCGAGAATTCACTGCAGTTATTGATGTTGTAATGGTTTGGTTTGGTGGACCATAGAACAAGATGGCCGTGTGTTGGTGGACCACGTGGCTGCGAGTCCTTAGCTTGAGGTGTG
Source organism: Lethenteron camtschaticum (assembly GCA_018977245.1). NCBI lineage: Eukaryota > Metazoa > Chordata > Hyperoartia > Petromyzontiformes > Petromyzontidae > Lethenteron > Lethenteron camtschaticum. The sequence goes on along the minus strand of WFAB01001509.1, from coordinate 46,631 downwards.
GCTGTCACACTTACAACGTGTTTTCACTGTAATGCGGCGGCCAGGAGATGTTAACTACCTCGCCTGGTATACAGAAGGTCGTGGGTTCCATGTTGAGATGTTAACTACCTCGCCTGGTACACAGGAGGTCGTGGGTTCGATGTTGAGATGTTAACTACCTCGCCTGGTACACAGGAGGTCGTAGGTTCGATGTTGAGATGTTAACTACCTCGCGTGGTACACGGAGGTTTGTGGGTTCGATCCCGGACCCTAACGCCCACGTTGGCTAGGAGATGTTGACTAACTCGCCTGGTATGCAGTTATTCGGTGGTTTCGAGTCCAACGCTGTCGCCTGCTGTATACTTGAGCTTTGCATGTTCTTCCCGTCGTGGTTGCATGGATTCTTTTCCTCAAGGGTGCTCCGGATTTATTCCCCTCCGCCATTAGAATCAATGCGTTTTACCGCAAGCATGATTGTGTGGTTAACGCAAACTCGCTGGTGCCTTCTCGTGTATATCGGTGTCTATTTGCCTTATAAGATCATTATTACACCTCCTGTGTTATTAATACCAGAAAAAAGGTCGCAGATATAGCTGCACGAGCCGAGCAACCGATGCGTTGGCGTTACGCAACTGCCCCGTGCTCGTCCGCCTTTTGTCGTCTTGCATCTTTTTTTTTCGTTAAAAACGATGTGTCGTCGAATCGGACGGCGACTCAAGTCGGCACCGGTTGGCAGGCGTGAAGGGGGGGAGGGNTGGGGAGCGTTCCGACACGTGGACCCGTCTTCTTGGTTTTTCGGTGAAATGCGTAGGAGGTTTGTAGTACTAATCGCATATCTTCATTTCCATAAATATGCTAAATTCTCTTGAAATGCAAATTATTTTGTCAAGGCGCTCTCCCCCCTCCATCCCAGCTTAATAGTCGCTCCAAGCCTGGGTGTGTCATTCAGACGCTGTCTTCTCGACAGACCTGTTCTCCACCTGAGGACGGCTGCTTGCGTTGTGGCCGAAACGTCGTGAGAATTATTTTATTATGCTTATTTTATTATTTTATTATTTCCATTCACGTGACTTTACCGAAAGAACCAAGAAGATGAATCCCTGCAGTCACGAAAGCTTTAAATCGAAATTTAACCGTGAACCCGTTTGATTTCTCAGCGCCTGAAGAGGAAGCTGCGGCAAGAACACTACGAGTATTACAACATTCCTCCCAAGTCGGACGAAACGCTGGGGTGGCCAAACGGTACGCGCTGACTGCGACGTCGCCACGAATTCCATACAGCCGCAGGTGAGCCGCCCTTCCCGTTTTCATCTGCGGTTTAAAATTTCGAGTTCAGGTCGTCGAGCGAGCGACCATTTTCTACTATGGTGGACTCGCGATCAGCCACGCGAGTGGTTCGTCCGACCTGCGGATTTAACCGCGCGCATTGAGAATTTGACGAACGCTCCAAGCGTGGTGGTGTTTCATTCAGACACTGTCTCCCCGACAGACCTGGTCTTCACCTGAGGACGGCTGCTTGCGTTGTGGCCGAAACGTCGTGAGAATTATTTATTATGTTAAATTTTATTATTTTATTATTTCCCTTCTACGTGACGACTTTATCGAAAGAACCAAGAAGATGAATCCCTGCAGTCACGAAAGCTTTAAATCGAAATTTTGACGAACGTTATTGACCCGTGGATTTTCCCCCTGGAGCCCAAATTAATAATCTAAAACAGTAGTACACAATCTTGATTTGAAGCTTTCGTGACTGCAGGAATCCATACTCTTTGGTTCTTTCGGTAAAGTCACGTAGGTATAAAATAAAATAGTAGTACACCGTTGTGACATCTTGGGCTCCCTCGCATGGTACACAGACTCCAGATATGGAGCGTAAGTATCGTCAGGGTCGGGATCGAACCCACGACCTCATGGATTTCTCCTCCAGTATCAATAAATAATAGTTTCTAACCAGAACGAAAATAGCCCTCGATCGTCAACGATGCGCGAGAAGGGGGGTGATGGTGTCTTCTTCGGCTTTTTCTTTTTTGGCCGCCCGTTTCGTCCGCGCAGAAACTGACGATGGAGAACCCGGCGAGCGACAACAACTTCATTCACGTCTCGTTCGACGGCGCCTTCGAGGAGGTCTTCCTCATCCTGACGAAGAAGGGCAAGCAGGAAAGAAACGTCTGGACGAGAACGGTCCAATGGCGAGGTGAGATACACTTTAACAAAAACATTATTATTATTTCGATTTAAAGCTTTCGTGACTGCAGGGATTCATCTTCTTGGTTCTTTTGGTAAAGTCGTCACGTAGAAGGGAAATAATAAAATAATAAAAATAAAACAAAATAGAATAATATAATAATTTTATTATGTTACAATAAAACATTATAAAATAATATAATATAAGAATTTTATTATGTTATATTTTTATTATTTTATTATTTCCCTTCTACGTGACTTTACCGAAAGAACCAAGAATATTATTATTATTCTTTATTTACTCACAAAATACCAGGACGAAATGTTCCACCAACATGGTACGAAAATTCACGTGTTCTTCAAGACGACGGCTTGTGTTGCGATCGAAACGTCGTAGTTTTTGTTTTTTGTTATTTTCTTTGAACCTATCTACATGATTTTACGGAAATACCCAAAGAATATTAATTCAGCAGTCACAAAAGCTTTAAGTCAACATGGTAAAAAAACTATTTAAAATCTACATATGAGAATAGGTTTTCCTCTTTTTCTGGCAACAAAACAGCTGTGTTATGATGTTAAAACACAAAAATTGAAACATTTTACAAGGAATCATGTCTGCATTAACCACAATACTTAAAATGCAAACAAAACACTCTGATAATATATGCGTTGTCTTTGAAACTGATTGGTCCACGCCAGAGACAGCTTTCTTTTGAGCCTCGTCTCAAAACGCCAAAAGGCGTCCTCTGCACGCAGCCTTGGAATATACCTCAGCAGGCATCGTCATTGTTGGGATCAAACCCACGACCTCCTGCAAACCGGCGAGGTAGTTAACATCTCCTAGCTACCGTGGATTCAGGGTCACGGATCGAACCCACGCCTCCTGCATACCAGGCGAGGTAGTTAACATCTCCTAGCCACCATAGAATCAGGGTCGGGGATCGAACCCACGCCTCCTGCATACCAGGAGAGGTAGTTAACATCTCCTAGACACCATAGAATCAGGGTCGGGGATCGAACCCACGCCTCCTGCATACCAGGCGAGGTAGTTAACATCTCTTAGCTACCATGGCATCAGGGTCGGGGATCGAACCCACGACTCCTGCATACCAGGCGAGGTAGTTAACATCTCCTAGCTACCGTGAAATCAGGGTCGGGATTGAACCCACACCTCCTGCATACCAGGAGAGGTAGTTAACATCTCCTAGCAACCGTGGAAACAGGGTCCCGGATCGAACTCACGTCCTCCTTAATACCAGGCGAGGTAGTTAACATCTCCTAGCTACCGTGAAATCAGGTCGGATTGAACCCACACCTCCTGCATACCAGTAGAGGTAGTTAAATTTCCTAGCAACCGTGGAATCAGGGTCCCGGATCGAACCCACGTCCTCCTCAATACCAGGAGAGGTAGTTAACATCTCCTAGCTACCGTGAAATCAGGGTCCGGATCGAGCCCATGAAACTGTATACCAGGAGAGGTAGTTAACATCTCCTAGCCACCATGGCATCAGGGTCCGGGATCGAACCCATGAAACTGTATACCAGGAGAGGTAGTTACAGTAACATCTCCTAGCCACCATGGCATCAGGGTCGGGGATCGAACCCACGCTTCCTGCATACCAGGCGAGGTAGTTAACATCTCTTAGCTACCGTGGAATCAAGTCCGGATCGAACCCATGAAACTGTATACCAGGAGAGGTAGTTAACATCTCCTAGCCACCATGGCAACAGGGTCGGGATCGAACCCACGCCTCCTGCATACCAGGAGAGATAGCTAACATCTCCTAGCCACCGTGGCATCAGGGTCCGGGATCGAACTCACGGACTCCTGCATACCAGGTGAGGTATTTACACCATTGGAACCTCATTTGCCAGTAGCAAAATATGATAATTGTTTTTTTCCCTTTTATCTGGCAACAAAACTGACACCTTTTTTACTAGGAGTCATGTTTGCATTGACCACAATACCTGCAGTCGGAATACAAACAAAAATAACTCTGATAATGTATCCACTGTCCTTGAAATTGATTGGTCCACACCCGAGACAGCTTTCTTTAGAGCCTAGTCTCACATGGTGTTGGACCAGATGACGCCTTTTGGCGTAAAAAATCGAACCCATGAAACTATATACCAGGAGAGGTAGTTAACATCTCCGAGCCACTGAGTTGTTCAAAAGCGGGTGTGGTGTGGGGTGCCGTTGAATGGCCGTGGGAGAAAAAACTCGCAACTCCTCATCTCACAAACACTTGCCATGTCAACCCTTCTCTCCCCTCGCATCCCAAGACAAGGAGAGAGCTCCCCAAGCCCCCGAAGCTGCGAAGAGTCGAAGCGTCAGCCCCCAGAGCCAGGAGCAACTCTTTGACAAGATCAGATCGGAGATCCCCGCGTTGGTGCGAGCTCTGCATGGAGACTTGACGCCCTGCTCATTGAATTTGATGCAAAAAAGACATTGACGCCGCCGGAGATATTGGTACGTGATTTTTGTAAAGTTTTTCGGTTTGTCCATCTTTGTTTGTCGTAGTGCAGAGTTAGACTGATGGCCTAAATCTAAGTTGTCTTGTGGTTGTTGTTGTTTGACTTTTATGGCTTTATTTTGGTGATTTTTGAAAAGTTTTTCGGTTTGGCCATGTTTGTTTGTCGTAGTACAGAGTTAGACTGATGGCCTAAATCTAAGTTGTCTTGTGGTTGTTGTTGTTTGACTTGCATCCCACTGGGATTTTTGCACACAGTGTTGGTGTACGGTGCTTTTTCTGCAATATTTTGCTGTCTTTTCTTGGATTTTCTTTTTGCACATTGTCACTTTAAGATGTTTTCTTGTTCATGTTTTTGTTTTTTGTTTGTTGCGGTTGCACCCGATTCAAGAGCCGAATGGCTCACAGGGCTGGAACTTGAAACTTGAAAACTTGCCTACCGTACACGTGTCTGTCATTGTAATGCAGCGATGAACGTTGTCAATGTGCAGTGAGTAACCCGTTTAACGCGAGTTCGCACTACCGGATTTTCACTCTGCCACGTTTTCTCTTTTCTCCCACTACAACACAAGTACATTGCATGACAAACTACTCATTGCAACGTGAGCCTAGCGTGTGACAGACTCTTCACTACTACGTGAGTATAGCGTGTGACAGACGACTCACTACTACATGAGTCTAGCGTGTGACAGACGACTCAGTACTATGTGATTCTAGCGAGCAGCACCTATGCAGGCCGGCACGGCACACGACGGGGTGGGTGGCCAGCTCCACGCCCGGCCGCCATTGTCTCCCTATTAGCGATATTTACACACCAGGTAATTATTTTAGGCTGAGTCGACCTTGGGGAGGCCCAGGACCCGTTCAAATAATCGTCACTGGTGTTGGCCGTAAGCGGGAATCAGAAACAAATTAAATCGAACCCTGGTCGCCGGGTTCGTAGCGCAGCGCTCCCCACAGACACACAGAAACACACTGACACACACATTCACACACTGACACACATACACGCACTCTGACACAGACAGATACACACACACACGTGACCTGCTCCACGAGCTTGCTGCTACTGCCGCCTGCTGGTGTCTTCTGTCACCTCCAGAAAATCCGAGCGGTGTCCTCCAACAACGGCGGATTCGAGGCCGCCAGCCAGCTGGTGACGCTCATCCTGGAGAAGAACGCGGGCATCTCGGTGCCCGTGTGGGAGGCGCTGTGGCAGACCCGCGACACCTACCAGAAGCTCCACGGCCTCCTGAGCGACGTCTTTCCCGACAGGGATCCGTGAAATCCGCACACCACCACCACCGCGGAGAGACGGAGGCCTCTCAGGAGCGTTTGGGCACCGTCCACGCTTCGAAAAGAAAAAAAGGGTACATAAAGCAAAGCATTGAAAGAAAAATTAAACTAAATGATGAACGAAGCAAAGTGCCGACTACACCAAGCATCTTCTTGATTCCTCTGTCGTAAACAAAAGGACGCGTGTTCTTGAAGATACTCGGGGCCTATCCATAAATGATGTCACACACCTAGGGGGGAGGGGGTCAGACATTTGTGACGATGTGTGAAGAGGGGGGCGGGGGTTTAAAAATGTGACGTCACGTCAAAATGTGCAACTTTGAATAAATATAAACGATAGAATTGTCATAACAACACTGATTTTGATAAATTTTCATTATTAACTGTTTGATTATTTTAATTAACTAAGGTCACCTTTTATTTATTCCATGAAAGAGCATTTTGCTTCTCCATGGGAGAATGGAGAAGCATGAATTTCGTAAATGTTTGAATGATTGTTATTAAACATTTTGATTCTAATGATTCTACCAGGGCTTTTCATTCTGCGAAATGAATACGTGATTGTTATAATTGTACTCTCCATTTTGCTTCGTTATACTACAAAGTTTCAAGTACTTTTTTATTGTTATAATTACTTTTAATATTTGATGATTATAAGAGAATTTCAACATAATATTCTGAACATCTGCAGTTTTAGTTAGACGTTAAGTATTTTCAAGTGAATTTCATGCTAAATCTCTGCTTTCCAACACCTTTTTAATAAATGTTTCTCCTACAATATCAGAGTGCAGCGCCACATTAAATACGCACTACAATGACAATAGTTTGAAGTGTTTTGAAGCATGTTTTATTTTCAAAATGGAAACATGGTTTTAGGGGGGGGCAGAGCTTTGTGACGTCATATTTGAGGGGGTGTCTGACTTTTTGTGACGCCGTGTGACAAGAAGAGGAGGGTGGGTCAAAAATCTGCCAAAATCGCGTGACGTCATTTATGGACGGCCACTTACTTGGCTCGGGCCTAAATCCGTACTCTGTCCACGTTGCACACAAACACACACAGAGTGCGGTAGAACTATTAACCTGACGTCGAAGGCACGATGGGAGGGCCAACTCAATGGTCACGCTCCACTCGTGCCCTCATTTTGTGACCAGCAGTGACAAAACAGGAACAAATCAAGAGTCTAAAAGTACACCGCCAATTAACTGCAAAGAGCCCAGCGTGTGAGTGTGTAGTGTTAACGATTCGGAGACAGAGTTTCTAGGAGGCACCTTCTTTATTCACCACGACTTCCACGGCCGTCGTCCACTCCACCCTCCCACGGTAGCTCAGTGTTGTATATGTTGGATTATGAAATTTTGATAAAATAATAAAAATTAATAATTTTCCGAAAAATGCGCAAATCGCATAAATTATGTTAGTGTGTGTAATTATATGCATAAATTATGATAATCACGGAGATAATCGTAGTAATTTATGCGAATGCTTGCGATTATGTTAATGTGTGCAGTTATCATAATTAAGCTTAGTTTCGTTTATCCAGAGTTGTATCAATCAGGATAACACGATTATCATCGATTAAACATTTACTGATTCTCTTAGTGTGTGTTATGTTATTTTAGGTCTTCACTTCATATCTCATCGCAGTTAACAGTTCTTATGAATAAGACAGTTTTGCATGGACTTGGAAGAAACACTCGAACTCTTGGTGTTAAGCAATTTTAATTCTAAACAAATACATGACACTCTAGTATGCAAAGGCAAGTATATGTCAATAGATTCCTCGGCAAGAATATTCAATTAACGAAAATAAATGACTCAAACATTTCTTATTCATGTAACTCGACGGCAGCAACTGCTTTGCACGATCAGTTGATATTGAACGCACCACCTTGAAATGGCAACCCTTTTTGAAACACAAAGATAACTTTTGAAAGTCTTATTCGTGTGCGTGTTGTGTGTGCGTTGTCCCCTTCTGAAATTAATTAAATTATTATTAGAGCCGGGAGTTGTGTCGTTAGCTTGTGGGGTGTGGGAGATACAACCAGCTCTTTAGAGGTTCCTCTCGCTTGGGCGTGGCCGCCGCGAGCCCGTGCTGCTTCCTCTCTCCACTGCTCGATTGAGTTTGCACGACGCTCGCCGTCGTGTTGCGCGATGATTCCGTCGTCGCTGCTGGACGTCTTGTGGTTCTCACTGGGTGTTGGTCGGTGTGTGTATCAAACACACGGCGCATTCGATGGCGCTGTCCTCCTCCTCACAGCCGTTCGATCAGGCTTTCTCCACTGCTTCGCGTTCTCTGCTTTGCTCGCTTGGTCGACGCTTGACGATCTCCGCCCTTCCTGCAGGTTGTTCGCTGGTCGTCACTCTGACGATGAGCGATGCTTCGTTCGTTGCAGGGTGGACGTTGGGTGTCTTTGTTGGCTCGAGAGTGATAGCTGGAATCTCCGTCAGCTTCACTCGCAGCTCGGCGACTTAGGGTAGCGATTCTTCTTAGGTGGTGCAGACCTCAGCTTGCATCAACAAGACCTCAGCTTGTTGATGCACGTCGCTACCCGCGAACATCGTCCTTCTGGATGACGAAAGAGCTTCTTCGTTGGCGGCGACGAGATGAGATGGGGCCGGAGCCCTGGTGAGAGGTGGGGGCCGTAGCCCGGATACGAGATGTGTTGAATGGATTTTGCCTCTGCTTATATCGGGAAAATCCACTCGGTTTTCCCGAGTTGTTCAAAGGCCGGGCCATATAACTTTTTCCTTTGTTCGTGTGCGTGTCCGTCCGTGTGTGTCGCGTGTGTGTTTATTGGCTTTAAAGACACAGCTGTGTAGTCATTCTGGAAGGAGGGGTGGGGTTTCCTCGCGACCGGCGCCACTCGAGTCATTCATTAAACCCGACCGACGATTCGCGTTCGTATCGAGGTTACACAATCACAATACGTTTTGATTATGAATAATATTTGTCGCGAAAACCTACGCGTTAAGCGAGCTTAATGATCTCCTCCCTCGCTCTGGGCGTTATATCCTTTGTCTCACACAGCTTAAGTTGTTTTTGGTTTGGAAGTTGAAATGCGACTTATTTGCTGCTTAGTTTCATTGTGATTTTATTGTAAGTGACTCCATGCATGTCGTAGCCGTGTTCACGGTATTTCATCGTGATTTGATCTTCCTATGGGAAATGTTATTGCTTGCGTGCGAAAATCTTGCTGTCCGTGCTGCGGGGAGACAAAGACGGCTGTGCTCCGTGGTAGGAGCACCCTGCGCGTTTGTTTATTTATTAATTTCCTTTCTCGAGTCGTTGCCCGCGCGCTATGATCTTTATGGGGGCCATTTCCTGGCTTTGTGCCTGCTCCGTGGTCGTTCCTCTCGGGAAGACAAAGACGGCTGTGAGCTGCTCGCTTTCCCTGGAGTGTTGCGTGTTGGTTAATTATGATAGGCTTCTCCGCCCTTAACTCTCCTAGGAGATCCACTTTAATTTCGTACTTATTATTTGACTTCTTGTTATTATTTAATCTGATATCCCGGACTAGGGAATTTGTTTTTATGTTTTTTTTTTGGAGCGACCCTGACTGCCATAATTATTGTTTGATGCTTCGGTCCGGCCGCGTAGAAATTATTAAGGGTACATAATGTCCGTATGGAATTAATACATGAGGATTCAAACCCGTCTGTGTTTTTTTGTTGTCAATGCTATTTTTTGGTAAGAATATAATATATTCCTTCGTGGCGCCTGGTTTTTTTTGTATTGTCAAAGGGCTTTTTAAAGAATGGATGTGATCCTACCCCCGCTTGCAATTCCCCCTCCCTTTTCCTCTTGTGTGAAATTAGGGGAGTTTTCATGACATTTTATTGCTATCTTTTTCCTGCCTTCTGGCCTTTGAAGCGAGCTTAATGCGCGCATCTGTGGAAGCGGACAAACGGGTTTTTCGCGCGTCTCTGTTTGCTCCCAAGTTGCCCCGTGTCTATTAAAAAAATTAATTATATGTTGGCAGAATAATTCTTAATATAAAATAAAAGGGGGTATAGATCCAACATCAGCCTCGCCCGTACACAGCCTGGCCGTCTAACACCGACGGCGCCGACTCCGGGACGGCCACCTGCTTCTCCTTCGTAGCGCTACGTCCAGCGGAGACGTTTGGCGATGACGGAGACGAGACGACAGTGACGACGAGACTGGTCCACTCCAGGAACCGGCAGACTCGACTCCCCACTCTCGGCTCCTTTTATGCTACTGGGCACGGCCCTGACCCCGCCCTGACCCCGCCCTGACCCTGCCCTGACCCCACCCTGACCCCACCCTAACCCCGCCCTGACCCTGCCCTGACCCGCCCTGACCCCGCCCTGACCCCGCCTCCCTTCTCGAACCCCGCTAGCAGGTTCCAGGCATCTCCAGATGGGGTCCTCCATGACCCTTGCCCCAGTTCCTCCGCCCTGCCAACTCACAGCCGCGCTGCTCACGCCCTCACCGGCGTGTGCGCTGTCTGTCTACCGTAGTTGCCGCTGCTGTCCACCGGGTGGCGCTATCACACGACATTTCATTACAGGGTGGTGAAAAAAAAATTAACACTTCTGATAATTTGCAACAACGACACGAGAAATGTGCCTCCGGGCTGCGGAGACGACCTGCAGAAGATCCCAGACGCGCGTCGACAATGATGGCGAACAAGTGGAGACTCTGTGACTTGTGAAGCTGTTAACATTAAATTTGTTATCATATTCTTGGTTCTTTCAGGAAAAATCACGAGAAGGGAAATAATAAAATAATACAAATTAAAGATAATAAAATTAAATTCTCACGACGTTTCGGCCACAACGCAAGTAGCCGTCCTCAGGTGAAGAACAGGTCTGTCGGAAAGACAGCATCCTAATTAGGACTGTCTTTCTGACAGCTCTGTTTCCCTGCAGTCACGAAAGCTTTAAATCAAAATTTGTTATCATGTTACATTCTATATTATCCGTTCTTTTTCCGTGAAAACGATAGTCACAAATAAGTGTTAACATTTTTGTTAAGCAACCTGTGTGTGTATATATGTGTGTGTGTATATGTGTGTGTGCGCGGTACGGGCTAGAGAAGAGATGAGTGATGTGGTACAGGAGGACGTGGAGCTGAGTGGACTTGCCGATTACTGGTACCAGCGGTGTCAAGATCGGCCTCTGTGGAGGAGGCTCGTGAAGGACGCTACTGGGCAGTTGGAGGAAGTCGCCCTCCAACAACAACGGAGGGCGGAGGAGCGACGCTCACAACAACGAGCGGAGCGCCGGGCAGCTAAAGCACAGCAAGTTGGCACAGTAGGGGGCACAGGTGGTGCATCTCCTTGTCATCTCAGTCGACCCATAGCACCTGCTGGGTCTGTCCCGTGACCTCCTCGTGTACCTAGCCTGGCACAGCAGTACAACCCATGCACCTGCTGGGTCTGTCCCGTGACCTCCTCCTGCACCGACCTGGCACAGCAGTACAACCCATGGCACCTGCTGGGTCTGTCCCGTGACCTCCTCCTGCACCTAGCCTGGCACAGCAGCACAACCCATGGCACCTGCTGGATCTGTCCGGTGACCTCGTGCACCTAGCCTGGCACAGCAGTACAACCCATGGCACCTGCTGGGTCTGTCCCGTGACTTCCTCCTGCACCTAGCCTGGCACAGCAAAACAACCCATGTCACCTACTGGATCTGTCCCGTGACCTCGTGCACCTAGCCTGGCACAGCAGTACAACCCATAGCACCTGCTGGGTCTGTCCCATGACTTCTCCTGCACCTAGCCTGGCACAGCAGCACAACCCATGGCACCTGCTGGATCTGTTCCGTGACCTCGTGCACCTAGCCTGGCACAGCAGTACAACCCATGGCACCTGCTGGGTCTGTCCCAAGACCTCCTGTCAGCAGAGAGCCTTCGACACTTCCTGTGGCTTCAAAGTGCACCTAGCCTGGCACAGGCGCCGTGGTGATGTCACCGTCACTTAGCGGCAAATGGCGCTCGTATCGATATTGTATTTTTGGAAATTTGATTACATGGATAGTTTTGTTTGCTACTCGAATCCACTGAAGGTAAGTTTAACACGTAGTAGGCTGTCGCAAGCAATATTATTCATAATCAAGGTTTTTGAGTGAGATCGCGTAAGTATAAATGTTGTGTCGTAACCTCCACCACCAACACAGGGAGTAAGGTTTGTCACGTGAACAACGCGCCAATTAGTCACAATACTTGTGGTCAGAATGCAAACAAAATAACACACTCTGATAATATCAGCTGTCTCTGGTGTGGACCAATCAGCTCAAGGACTTGCCCGAAAGAACCGAAGAGTAATTCCTGCCTGCACGAAAGCTTCGAACCTAGTTCGAATGCAAATATTATCAGAGTGTGTTTTTGCTTGCATTCTGACAACAAGTATTGTGGTTAATGTAGACATGATTTTTGTAAAAGGTTTCAGTTTTGTTGCCAGAAAAAAGCGGGGAAAAAACCCCGATTGTTATTGTTTTGACAATGTATGCACCGAGGTTGACCTGCTATAATTCGTAACAACCCCAAACATATTCGTAGTTCTTTGGTAAAGTCACGTAGAAGGGAAATAATAAAATAATAAAAATAAAACGTAATAAAATACAATTCTCACGACGTTTCGGCCACAACGCAAGCAGCCGTCCTCAGGTGAAGAACAGGTCTGTCGGAAAGACAGCGTCTGAATGAGACCTGTTCTTCACCTGAGGACGGCTGCTTGCGTTGTGGCCGAAACGTCGTGAGAATTGTATTATTTTATTATGTTTTATTTTACTATTTTATTATTTCCCTTCTACGTGACTTTACCGAAAGAACCAAGAAGATGAATCCCTGCAGTCACGAAAGCTTTAAAAGGAAATTTATCAGAGTGTGTTTTTTGTTTGCATTTTGACAACAAGTATTGTGGTTAATGCAGACATGATTCCTTGTAAAAGGTTTCAGTTTTGTTGTCAGAAAAAGGGGGAAAAAAACCGATTCTTATTGCTTTGAAAATGCATGCACCGAGGTTGGGCTGCTATAATTCGTAACAACCCCAAACATTTTTCGATTTAAATCTTTCGTGACTGCAGGGATTCATCTTCTTGGTTCTTTCGGTAAGTCACGTAGAAGGGAAGTAATAAAATAATAAAAATAAAACACAATAAAATAATTCTCACATTACTTCCCTTCTACGTCACTTTACCGAAAGAACCAAGAAGATGAACCCCAAACATCTGTATTATTATTTAATTATTTCCCTTCTACGTGACTTTACCGAAAGAACCAAGAAGATCTGTATGGCCGCCTGAGGCACACGCTCTCGGGGGCGCTCCCAGCAGCCTGCAGTCTTCCAACGATGCTGTTTGGTGCGGCCCGTGAGAGATGGGTGGACCGGGGACCGGTTCAGACATCACTCCTCACCGGTTTTGGCTGCGACCCAGGACTCGAACTCGTTTTTCCTGGTTCACGGTGCCAGTGCGAGCAAGATGGCCGCCTGAGGCGCGCGCTCCCAGCAGCGGCTGGCGGGGCCGTTTGTGAAGGGGCCGTGGGGAGGGGCGACGGAGCAGGGGGGGCGTGATGGAAATAAAATGGCCGCCTGAGGCGCGCGCTCCCAGCGGCTGGAGGGCCGTTTGTGAGGGGGCCGGGGGGGGCGATGGAGCCGGGGGGGGGGGCGTGATGGAAAAAAATGGCCGCCTGAGGCACGTGCTCCCAGCGGCTGGAGGGGCCGCTTGTGGTGGGCAAGAGGCACGAGCAGAGGGAGCCGACACTGAACTCACTCACACATCATACACTGACTCTCTCATCATACACTCACTTTCTCATCATACACTCACTCACACTACCACTGACTCACTCACACATCATACACTGACTCACTCACACATAATACACTCACTCACACATCATACACACACTCACTCACACATCATACACTCACTCACTCACACTACTACTGACTCACTCACACATCATACACTCACACCTCATACACTCACATCATACACTGACTCACTCACACATCATACACTCACTCACTCACACATACACTCACACCTCATACACTCACACTACCACTGACTCTCACATCATACACTGACTCACTCACACATCATACACTGACTCTCTCATCATACACTCACTCACTCACACATCATACACTGACTCACTCACACATAATACACTCACTCACACATCATACACTCACTCACTCATCATACACTCACTCACTCACACATCATACACTCATCTTCTTGGTTCTTTCGGTAAAGTCACGTAGAAAGGAAGTAATAAAATAATAAAAATTAAAACTTAATAAAACAATTCTCACGACGTTTCGGCCACAACGCAAGTAGCCGTCCTCAGGTGAAAACCAGGTATGTCGAGGCGACAGCGTCTGAATGAAACAGCACACGTGCTTGGAGCATGTATATAAGCTGGGTTGGAAGGGGGGGGGGGGAAAGGGGCGCCTTGACAAAAGAATTTGCATATCAAGATGAATTTAGCATATTTATGGGAAATGCAGGTATGTGATTAGTACTACTTATGCCCGTGCATTATGCAGGATTAGCAGCATCAAAGGAAGGGGATATGGGAAATGCAGGTATGTGGAGCAGGTGAGGTGAGTGGGTACAGGTGAAGTTAGTGGGGAGCAGGTGAGGTAAGTGGGGTACAGGTGAGGTGAGTGGGGTAAAGGTGACGTTAGTGGGTGGTGCAGGTGAGGTGAGTGGGTGGAGCAGGTGAGGTGAGTAGGGTCCAGGTGAGGTGAGTGGGGTACAGGTGAGGTGAGTGGGTACAGGTGAAGTTAGTAGGTGGGACAGGTGAGGTGAGTGGGTGGGGCAGGTGAGGTGAGTGGGGAACAGGTGACGTGAGTGGGGTACAGGTGAAGTGAGTGGGGTACAGGTGAGGTGAGTGGGGTACAGGTGAGGTGAGTGGGTGGGGCAGGTGAGGTGAGTGGGGAACAGGTGAGGTGAGTGGTGTACAGGTGAGGTGAGTGGGTGGAGCAGGTGAGGTGAGTGGGGAACAGGTGAGGTGAGTGGGTAGAGCAGGTGAGGTGAGTGGTTTACAGGTGAGGTGAGTGGGGTACAGGTGAGTTGAGAGGGTGTACAGGTGAGGTGAGTGGGTGGAGCAGGTGAGGTGAGTGGGTGGAGCAGGTGAGGTGAGTGGGGTACAGGTGAGGTGAGTGGGGTACAGGTGAGGTGAGTGGTGTACAGGTGAGGTGTGTGGGTGTACAGGTGATGTGAATGGGTGGAGCAGGTGAGTTGAGTGGAATACAGGTGAGGTGAGTGGGTGGAGCAGGTGAGGTGAGTGGCTGGAGCAGGTGAGGTGAGTGGAGAACAGGTGAGGTGAGTGGGTGGAGCAGGTGAGGTGAGTGGGTGGAGCAGGTGAGGTGAGTGGGTACAGGTGAGGTGAGTGGGGAACAGGTTAGGTGAGTGGGTACAGGTGAGGTGAGTGGGTGGGCAGGTGAGGTGAGTGGGTGGGGCAGGTGAGGTGAGTGGAGTACAGGTAAGGTGAGTGGGAACAGGTGAGGTGAGTGGTGTACAGGTGAGGTGAGTGGGTGGAGCAGGTGAGGTGAGTGGGTGGGGCAGGTGAGTTGAGTGGGTGTACAGGTGAGGTAAGTGGGTGGAGCAGGTGAGGTGAGTGGGTGGAGCAGGTGAGGTGAGTGGGGTACAGATGAGGTGAGTGGAGAACAGGTGAGGTGAGTGGTGTACAGGTGAGGTGAGTGGGTGGAGCAGGTGAGGTGAGTGGGTGGAGCAGGTGAGGTGAGTGGGGACAGGTGAGGTGAGTGCGTGGGGCAGGTGAGGTGAGTGGGTGGAGCAGGTGAGGTGAGTGGGGTACAGGTGAGGTGAGTGGGGTACAGGTGAGGTGAGTGGGTAGAGCAGGTGAGGTGAGTGGGTGGGCAGGTGAGGTGAGTGGGTGGAGCAGGTGAGGTGAGTGGGTAAAGGTGAGGTGAGTGGGTGGAGCAGGTGAGGTGAGTGGGGTACAGGTGAGGTTAGTGGGTGGAGCAGGTGAGGTGAGTTGGTGGAGCAGGTGAGTTGAGTGGGGTACAGGTGAGGTGAGTGGGGTACAGGTGAGGTGAGTGGGTGGAGCATGTGAGGTGAGTTGGTGGAGCAGGTGAGGTGAGTGGGTGGGGCAGGTGAGGTGAGTGGGGAACAGGTGAGGTGAGTGGGTGGAGCAGGTGAGGTGAGTGGGTGGGGCAGGTTAGGTGAGTGGGGAACAGGTGAGGTGAGTAGGTGGAGCAGGTGAGGTGAGTGGGTAAAGCAGGTGAGGTGAGTGGGAACAGGTGAGGTGAGTGGGGTACAGGTGAGGTGAGTGGGGTACAGGTGAGGTGAGTGGGTGGGGCAGGTGAGGTGAGTGGGAACAGGTGGGGTGAGTGGTGTACAGGTAAGGTGAGTGGGTGGAGCAGGTGAGGTGAGTGGGGAACAGGTGAGGTAAGTGGGTGGAGCAGGTGAGGTGAGTGGCTGGAGCAGGTGAGGTGAGTGAAGAACAGGTGAGGTGAGTGGGTGGAGCAGATGAGGTGAGTGGGTGGAGCAGGTGAGGTGAGTGGGGTACAGGTGAGGTGAGTGGGGAACAGGTGAGGTAAGTGGGGTACAGGTGCGGTGAGTGGGTGGGGCAGGTGAGGTGAGTGGGTGGGGCAGGTGAGGTGAGTGGGGTACAGGTGAGGTGAGTGGGGAACAGGTGAGGTAAGTGGGGTACAGGTGAGGTGAGTGGGTGGAGCAGGTGAGGTGAGTGGGTAAAGGTGAGGTGAGTGGGTGGAGCAGGTGAGGTGAGTGGGGTACAGGTGAGGTTAGTGGGTGGAGCAGGTGAGGTGAGTGGGTGGAGCAGGTGAGTTGAGTGGGGTACAGGTGAGGTGAGTGGGGTACAGGTGAGGTGAGTGGGTGGAGCAGGTGAGGTGAGTGGGTGGAGCAGGTGAGGTGAGTGGTGGGGCAGGTGAGGTGAGTGGGAACAGGTGAGGTGAGTGGGTGGAGCAGGTGAGGTGAGTGGGTGGGGCAGGTTAGGTGAGTGGGGAACAGGTGAGGTGAGTGGGTGGAGCAGGTGAGGTGAGTGGGTAAGCAGGTGAGGTGAGTGGGGTACAGGTGAGGTGAGTGGGGTACAGGTGAGGTGAGTGGGTACAGGTGAGGTGAGTGGGTGGGGTAGGTGAGGTGAGTGGGGAACAGGTGAGGTGAGTGGTGTACAGGTAAGGTGAGTGGGTGGAGCAGGTGAGGTGAGTGGGAACAGGTGAGGTAAGTGGGTGGAGCAGGTGAGGTGAGTGGCTGGAGCAGGTGAGGTGAGTGGAGAACAGGTGAGGTGAGTGGGTGGAGCAGATGAGGTGAGTGGGTGGAGCAGGTGAGGTGAGTGGGGTACAGGTGAGGTGAGTGGGGAACAGGTGAGGTAAGTGGGTACAGGTGAGGTGAGTGGGTGGGGCAGGTGAGGTGAGTGGGTGGGCAGGTGAGGTGAGTGGGGTACAGGTGAGGTGAGTGGGGAACAGGTGAGGTGAGTGGTGTACAGGTGAGGTGAGTGGGGGAGAGGTGAGGTGAGTGGGTGGGGCAGGTGAGGTGAGTGGGGTACAGGTGAGGTGAGTGGGTGGAGCAGGTGAGGTGAGTGGGTGGAGCAGGTGAGGTGAGTGGGGTACAAGTGAGGTGAGTGGGGAACAGGTGAGGTGAGTGGTGTACAAATGAGGTGAGTGGGTGGGCAGGTGAGGTGAGTGGGGTACAGGTGAGGTTAGTGAGGTACAGGTGATGTGAGTGGGGAACAGGTGAGGTGAGTGGTGTACAGGTGAGGTGAGTGGGGAGCATGTGAGGTGAGTGGGTGGAGCAGGTGAGGTGAGTGGGGTACAGGTGAGGTGAGTGGGGTACAGGTGAGGTGAGTGGGGGACAGGTGAGGTGAGTGGGGTACAGGTGAGGTGAGTGGGGAACAGGTGAGGTGAGTGGGGTACAGGTGAGGTGAGTGGGGGCAGGTGAGGTGAGTGGTGGGCAGGTGAGGTGAGTGGGTACAGGAGGTGATGTGAGTGGGTACAGGTGAGGTGAGTGGGTGGAACAGGTGAGGTGAGTGGGGTACATGTGAGGTGAGTGGAGGGCAGGTGAGGTGAGTGGGTGGAGCAGGTGAGGTGAGTGGGTACAGGTGAAGTTAGTGGGAACAGGTGAGGTGAGTGGGGTACAGGTGAGGTGAGTGGGTACAGGTGAGGTTAGTGGGTGGGGCAGGTGAGGTGAGTGGATGGAGCAGGTGAGGTGAGTGGGNTACAGGTGAGGTGAGTGGGGTACAGGTGAGGTGAGTGGGGTACAGGTGAGGTTAGTGGGTGGGCAGGTGGGTGAGTGGGTGGGGCAGGTGACGTGAGTGGGGTACAGGTGAGGTCAGTGGGTGGGCAGGTGAGGTGAGTGGAGTACAGGTGAGGTTAGTGAGGTACAGGTGAGGTGAGTGGGGAGCAGGTGAGGTGAGTGGGTACAGGTGAGGTGAGTGGGTAGAGCAGGTGAGGTGAGTGGGGGACAGGTGAGGTGAGTGGGGTACAGGTGAGTGGGTGGAGCAGGTGAGGTGAGTGGGGTACAGGTGAGGTGAGTGGGTGGAGCAGGTGAGGTGAGTGGGTACAGGTGAGGTGAGTGGGGGGCAGGTGAGGTGAGTGGGTGGACAGGTGAGGTGAGTGGGTGGGGCAGGTGATGTGAGTGGGGTACAGGTGAGGTGAGTGGGGAACAGGTGAGGTGAGTGGGGTACAGGTGAGGTGAGTGGATGGGGCAGGTGAGGTGAGTGGGTGGAGCAGGTGAGGTGAGTGGGTACAGGTGAAGTTAGTGGGGAACAGGTGAGGTGAGTGGGTACAGGTGAGGTGAGTGGGGTACAGGTGAGGTTAGTGGTGGGGCAGGTGAGGTGAGTGGATGGAGCAGGTGAGGTGAGTGGGGTACAGGTGAGGTGAGTGGGGTACAGGTGAGGTGAGTGGGGTACAGGTGAGGTTAGTGGGGGGCAGGTGGGTGAGTGGGTGGGGCAGGTGAGGTGAGTGGGGTACAGGTGAGGTCAGTGGGGGGCAGGTGAGGTGAGTGGAGTACAGGTGAGGTTAGTGAGGTACAGGTGAGGTGAGTGGGTGGAGCAGGTGAGGTGAGTGGGGTACAGGTGAGGTGAGTGGGTAGAGCAGGTGAGGTGAGTGGGTGGAGCAGGTGAGGTGAGTGGGGCAGGTGAGGTGAGTGGGGGACAGGTGAGGTGAGTGGGGGCAGGTGAGGTGAGTGGGGGACAGGTGAGGTGAGTGGGTAAAGGTGAGGTGAGTGGGTGGAGCAGGTGAGGTGAGTGGGGTACAGGTGAGGTTAGTGGCGGAGCAGGTGAGGTGAGTGGGGGACAGGTGAGTTGAGTGGGGTACAGGTGAGGTGAGTGGGTACACGTGAGGTGAGTGGGTGGAGCAGGTGAGGTGAGTGGTGGAGCAGGCGAGGTGAGTGGGTGGGGCAGGTGAGGTGAGTGGGGAACAGGTGAGGTGAGTGGGTGGANCAGGTGAGGTGAGTGGGGGGCAGGTTAGGTGAGTGGGGAACAGGTGAGGTGAGTGGGTGACAGGTGAGGTGAGTGGGTAACAGGTGAGGTGAGTGGGGAACAGGTGAGGTGAGTGGGGTACAAGTGAGGTGAGTGGGGTACAGGTGAGGTGAGTGGGTACAGGTGAGGTGAGTGGGTGGGCAGGTGAGGTGAGTGGGAACAGGTGAGGTGAGTGGTGTACAGGTAAGGTGAGTGGGGGACAGGTGAGGTGAGTGGGGAACAGGTGAGGTAAGTGGGTGAGCAGGTGAGGTGAGTGGGGAGCAGGTGAGGTGAGTGGAGAACAGGTGAGGTGAGTGGTGGACAGGTGAGGTGAGTGGGGGACAGGTGAGGTGAGTGGGTACAGGTGAGGTGAGTGGGAACAGGTGAGGTAAGTGGGTACAGGTGAGGTGAGTGGGTGGGCAGGTGAGGTGAGTGGGTGGGCAGGTGAGGTGAGTGGGGTACTGGTGAGGTGAGTGGGGAACAGGTGAGGTGAGTGGTGTACAGGTGAGGTGAGTGGGTGGAGNAGGTGAGGTGAGTGGGGGGCAGGTGAGGTGAGTGGGGTACAGGTGAGGTGAGTGGTNGAGCAGGTGAGGTGAGTGGGTGACAGGTGAGGTGAGTGGGTACAAGTGAGGTGAGTGGGAACAGGTGAGGTGAGTGGTGTGCAAATGAGGTGAGTGGGTGGGCAGGTGAGGTGAGTGGGGTACAGGTGAGGTTAGTGAGGTACAGGTGAGGTGAGTGGGTACAGGTGAGGTGAGTGGTGGACAGGTGAGGTGAGTGGGGGANCAGGTGAGGTGAGTGGGGGCAGGTGAGGTAGTGAGGAACAGGTGCGGTGATTGGGTGGAGCAGGTGAGGTGAGTGTTTTAGAGGTGAGGTGAGTGGGGTACAGGTGAGGTGAGTGGGTACAGGTGAGGTGAGTGGGTGGAGCAGGTGAGGTGAGTGGGTACAGGTGAGGTGAGTGGTGTACAGGTGAGGTGAGTGGGTACAGGTGATGTGAGTGGGTGTACAGGTGAGGTGAGTGGGTGGAGCAGGTGAGGTGAGTGGATGGTACAGGTGAGGTGAGTGGGGACAGGTGAGTTGAGTGGGGAGCAGGTGAGGTGAGTGGAGAACAGGTGAGGTGAGTGGGACAGGTGAGGTGAGTGGGTGGGGCAGGTGAGGTGAGTGGGGTAAAGGTGAAGTGAGTGGGAACAGGTGAGGTGAGTGGTGTACAGGTGAGGTGAGTGGGGACAGGTGAGGTGAGTGGGTGCAGGTGAGGTGAGTGGGGTACAGGTGAGATGAGTGGNTNGAGCAGGTGAGGTGAGTGGTGGACAGGTGAGGTGAGTGGGGTACAGTGAGGTGAGTGGGAACAGGTGAGGTGAGTGGTGTACAAATAAGGTGAGTGGTGGAGCAGGTGAGGTGAGTGGGGGGCAGGTGAGGTGAGTGGGGTACAGGTGAGGTGAGTGGGTGGAGCAGGTGAGGTAAGTGGGGTACAGGTGAGGTGAGTGGGGAGCTGAGGTGAGTGGGGTTCAGGTGAGGTGAGTGGGTGGGCAGGTGAGGTGAGTGGGTGGAGCAGGTGAGGTGAGTGGGGGGCAGGTGAGGTGAGTGGGGAACAGGTGAGGTGAGTGGTGTACAAATGAGGTGAGTGGGTGGAGCAGGTGAGGTGAGTGGGTGGACAGGTGAGGTGAGTGGGGGCAGGTGAGGTGAGTGGGGTACAGGTGAGGTGAGTGGGTGGACAGGTGAGGTAAGTGGGGTACAGGTGAGGTGAGTGGGTGGAGNAGGTGAGTGGGGTTGAGCAGGTGAGGTGAGTGGGGGGGCAGGTGAGGTGAGTGGGGGACAGGTGAGGTGAGTGGGCAGGTGAGGTGAGTGGGCAGGTGAGGTGAGTGGGGTACAGATGAGGTTAATGGGTGGAGCAGGTGAGGTGAGTGGGTGGAGCAGGTGAGATGAGTGGGGTACAGGTGAGGTGAGTGGGGTACAGGTGAGGTGAGTGGTGGGGCAGGTGAGGTGAGTGGTGTACAGGTGAGGTGAGTGGGGAACAGGTGAGGTGAGTAGGTACAGGTGAGGTGAGTGGGTGGAGCAGGTGGGGTGAGTGGGGTACAGGTGATGTCAGTGCGTGGAGCAGGTGAGGTGAGTGGGGGCAGGTGAGGTGAGTGGGTGGACAGGTGAGGTGAGTGGGTGGACAATTGAGGTGATTGGGGANCAGGTGAGGTGAGTGGGGAGGCAGGTGAGGTGAGTGGGGGNCAGGTGAGGTGAGTGGGAACAGGTGAGGTGAGTGGGGGCAGGTGAGTGAGTGGGAACAGGTGAGGTGAGTGGGGGGCAGGTGAGGTGAGGGTGGAGCAATTGAGGTGATTGGGAACAGGTGAGGTGAGTGGGGGCAGGTGAGGTGAGTGGTGTACAGGTGAGGTGAATGGTGTACAGTTGAGGTGAGTGGTGGGGCAGGTGAGGTGAGTGGGAACAGGTGAGGTGAGTGGGTACAGGTGAAGTGAGTGGGGGAGAGGTGAGTGAGTGGTGTACAGGTGAGGTGAGTGGGGAGCAGGTGAGGTGAGTGGGGAACAGGTGCGGTGAGTGGGGAACAGGTGAGGTGAGTGGGTNGGCAGGTGAGGTGAGTGGGGGCAGGTGAGGTGAGNTGAGGTTCGTGGGTCAGGTGAGGTGATTGGGGACAGGTGAGGTGAGTGGGTTGCAGGTGAGTGAGTGGGGCAGGTGAGGTGAGTGGGTGGGCAGGTGAGGTGAGTGGGTGGGTAGGTGAGGTGAGTGGGNTACAGGTGAGGTGAGTGGGGGAGCAGTTGAGGTGAGTGGGGACAGGTGAGGTGAGTGGTGGGCAGGTGAGGTGAGTGGGTGGGCAGGTGAGGTGAGTGGGGACAGGTGAGGTGAGTGGGTGGAGCAGGTGAGGTGAGTGGGGTACAGGGAGGTGAGTGGGGTACAGGTGAGGTGAGTGGGTGGAGCAGGTGAGGTGAGTGGGGTACAGGTGAGGTGAGTGGGGAACAGGTGAGGTGAGTGGGGTAGCAGGTGAGGTGAGTGGGGCAGGTGAGGTGAGTGGGTGGAGCAGGTGAGGTGAGTGGGTGGGCAGGTGATGTGAGTGGGGTACAGGTGAGGTGAGTGGGTGGAACAGGTGAGGTGAATGGGTACAGGTGAGGTGAGTGGGGGGCAGGTGAGGTGAGTGGGGAGCAGGTGAGGTGAGTGGGGTACAGTTGAAGTTAGTGGGGAGCAGGTGAGGTGAGTGGGGTACAGGTGAGGTGAGTGGGTGGGCAGGTGAGGTGAGTGGGTGGACAGGTGAGGTGAGTGGGGTACAGGTGAGGTGAGTGGGTACAGGTGAGGTGAGTGGGTACAGGTGAGGTTAGTGGGTGGGGCAGGTGAGGTGAGTGGGTGGGCAGGTGAGGTGAGTGGGGTACAGGTGAGGTCAGTGGGTGGGGCAGGTGAGGTGAGTGGAGTACAGGTGAGGTTAGTGGGTACAGGTGAGGTGAGTGGGTGGAGCAGGTGAGGTGAGTGGGTACAGGTGAGGTGAGTGGGTAGAGCAGGTGAGGTGAGTGGGGTACAGGTGAGGTGAGTGGGTGGAGCAAGTGAGGTGAGTGGGTGGAGCAGGTGAGGTGAGTGGGTAGCAGGTGAGGTGAGTGGGTGAAGCAGGTGAGGTGAGTGGTGGACAGGTGAGGTGAGTGGTGGACATGTGAGGTGAGTGGGTGGGCAGCTGAGGTGAGTGGGGTACAGGTGAGGTGAGTGGGGGGCAGGTGAGGTGAGAGGGTGGAGCATGTGAGGTGAGTGGGGTACAGGTGAGGTGAGTGGATGGGCAGGTGAGTGAGTGGGTGGAGCAGGTGAGGTGAGTGGGTACAGGTGAGGTGAGTGGGTGGGGCAGGTGAGGTGAGTGGGGTACAGGTGAGGTGAGTGGGTAACAGGTGAGGTGAGTGGGGTACAGGTGAGGTGAGTGGGTGGGGCAGGTGAGGTGAGTGGGAACAGGTGAGGTGAGTGGGGTACAGGTGAGGTGAGTGGGTGGGCAGGTGAGGTGATTGGGGTACAGGTGAGGTGAGTGGGGTACAGGTGAGGTGAGTGGGTGGACAGGTGAGGTTAGTGGGTGGACAGGTGAGGTGAGTGGGTGGANCAGGTGAGGTGAGTGGGTGTACAGGTGAGGTGAGTGGGGTGCAGGTGAGGTGAGTGGGTGGAGCAGGTGAGGTGAGTGGGTGAAGCAGGTGAGGTGAGTGATGTACAGGTGAGGTGAGTAGGTACAGGTGAAGTGAGTGGGAACAGGTGAGGTGAGTGGGGTACAGGTGAGGTGAGTGGGTGGACAGGTGAGGTGAGTGGGTGGAAGGTGAGGTGAGTGGGTGGAGCAGGTGAGGTGAGTGGGTACAGGTGAGGTTAGTGGGGTACAGGTGAGGTGAGTGGGTGGGCAGGTGAGGTGAGTGGGGAGCAGGTGAGGTGAGTGGTACAGGTGAGTGAGTGGGTGGGGCTGGTGAGGTGAGTGTACAGGTGAGGTGAGTGGGGACAGGTGAGGTGATGGGGTACAGTGAGGTGTGTGGAGCAGGTGAGTGGAGTACAGGTGAGGTGAGTGGGTACAGGTGAGGTGAGTGGGGAACAGGTGAGGTGAGTGGTGGAGCAGGTGAGGTGAGTGGGTGGAGCAGGTGAGGTGAGTGTGTGCGCAGGTGAAGTGAGTGGGTGGGCTGGTGAGGTGAGTGGGGTACAGGTGAGGTGAGTGGGGAACAGGTGAGGTGAGTGGGGTACAAGTGAGGTTCGTGGTTGGAGCAGGTCAGGTTAGTGGAGTACAGGTGAGGTGATGGGGTACAGGTGAGGTGAGTGGGGAACAGGTGAGGTGAGTGTGTGGAGCAGGTGAGGTGAGTGGGTGGGGCAGGTGAGGTGAGTGGGGTACAGGTGAGGTGAGTGGGGTACAGGTGAGGTGAGTGGGTGGAGCAGGTGAGGTGAGTGGGTGGAGCAAGTAAGGTGAGTGGGTGAGCAGGTGAGGTGAGTGGGTGGGGCAGGTGAGGTGAGTGGGTGGTGAGTGGGGTACAGGTGTGGTGGTCAAGGTTGACACAGGCGCCACAACCTAGGGGGAGTGGTTCGTACCGGTCTGGACTGGTCCGGACCGGTCGGCAAAGAGGCGGTTGGAACGCTCTGAGTGGAGGGGCTGGCGAGAGCTGGGGCCCCGAGACAGCCCCGCCCCTCAGAGAGGGGATATATAAGACGGCTCCCGGAGAGCGGGAGTCAGTCCATCTCATCTCAAGCTGAAGCAAGGAGCCGCCGGAGACCCTGGACCCCAAGCCCGAGGATGCCGCCGAGCCGGGACTGAGTGGGCTGCGGGTGGGGTGTTAAGCTTCCCTAGGCTAAGGAGCCGTAGGGTAGAGAATGAGAGTAGTCAGAGTAGCCCGGAGGCTGTACCTCCCTAGGTTGTGTGGATTGGGCTATTCCCCAGTGCGTCAGAAAGTCTAGTCGTTATTGAATAAAAAGCGTGTGGCCTCTAAAGAAGTCTCCGTCTCCTTCAAGATACTACAACTGGTGTCAGAAGCGGCCAAAGAACCTCGCCGACATGGAAACCAGACAAAAGGCGCTCACCAGGGGCCAAGACAAGGAGGTCGAGGGCGACGTTGAGCGGAGGCAGGAGCGCCATTTCCGGGGACGGGTCCGCGGCGGGGGCTCGGGTTCTCCGGGCCCCTCCGGGAGTCCTCCATCGTCGGGATGGGCGATCCAATCGGGCCACGTTCGGCTGGCCGACTCCTCCATGCCGCTCTCTCCATCCTCGACAAACTCATGCTGGGGGAGCGGGAGCGGCGAGTGGAGGACCAGGCCGGAGGATGGGAGCCGTTCCCGCCGAAAAACGCGGGATTCCCGCGCAAAATCTTGACGTCACCTCCGGGGGGGGGACGTCACTTCCGCCGGGGGATTCGCCGCTTCCGGGGAAAATGACGTCAACCGGCCAGGAAGTCACGGGGCCCAGGAGGCGCGCGTCACTTCCGGCATCGGAGGCCTTCCACCAGGAGCAGCTGCGTCTTCAGAGAGGCGACCGCCGCTTCGGGCGGACATTTTGTCACCGGACGACGCTACGAATGTTACACTCGGGACGCTGCTGGCTTCAGGGGAGACTACATCCCGGCACTGCAGCAACGCTTACCATCTCTGCAAGTTTTCGCGGCGAAGGGGGGGACTGGGCTGCTTTTTCACGACGTTTCGTGGCCAACGCCGAGACTGCGGGGTGGACTGCAGACATCGCTCTCCGAGCCTTGCCTTCCGCCTTGGATGACGTAGCTCTGGCAACGTTCCTCCTTATTCCACGGAAGGCTCGCTCCACCTTGCAGGAGGCCCTGATCGGATGGCCTTGGTGTACGGGCCTCCATCA
Organism: Lethenteron camtschaticum; assembly: GCA_018977245.1. Lineage (NCBI taxonomy): Eukaryota > Metazoa > Chordata > Hyperoartia > Petromyzontiformes > Petromyzontidae > Lethenteron > Lethenteron camtschaticum. The sequence continues at coordinate 20,994 of WFAB01001509.1, read as the reverse complement.
GAAACAAGACATCGTTTCGCAAGTCGGAGGAGGAAGGCGGACGAGACACCCCTCGCCTACCACAGCGCTGATGGCGTTGGCTCAAGCGGCCTACCCTCGGATGGACGATGTGGGCCTTGACTCCATTGTACTCGAGAAGTTGCTGCTGCTGGCTCAAGAGCTGCGGATCGCCGTCCATGTTAAAGACGAAGCAAATCTTTCCTCGCTGGGCGCTGCCCATTATCTGCACACGGAGTTGCTCCTCCAGCGGGATGGGCAGGTAGCAGCGTGTGCCACGCGGGTCGCTGCGCGGGAATACAAGGTCCTGGATAACCAGGCCTTCGCATCGCAGCAGGCCGCCAGCTGGAGGGGGCCGACCGGCCTCGCCAAGGTGAACCCCGGCGGAGGCACAGATCCCCGCGGGCGTGGGCCCGCGTTACGTGTTACAACTGCGGCCAGCAGGGTCACCTGGCATCGGGCTGCCCAGCACCCGACGCCGTGCTCCGGGTCGGCCGCCATCGTCCGCCCGCCCACCTGCCGCTCCACAAGAACCCCAGGCATGTCGCGACACCTCACGCACACGGTCCCTGCCTGCATCTCATACACCGCGGGTCCACGCACCACTAAGTCGCGTTGCGTCAAGCGGTCAGAGCCGGGAGGGGGGTGACGTTCGGGGGCCACTCCGAACGGTTCAGTGGTCGGAGTTGGCCTACAGGGTCGTTGCCGCGGCTATGGGCTCGTCGGTTATTATCGGGGCCATTGAGGGTGTTGAATTTCGATTGTTGGTCGATACGGGTGCTTCGGCTACTATTATTTTGGACCTCATATACAACGTGCTGCCCAAGAGGTGTCAGGCGCTCGCACCGGTTTCCGTCCCTTGCTTTGCGGCGAATGGGGGTTCCTTGGGATTATTGGGCAAATAACCGCACAAATTTCCATTGGCGACATTAAATTAACGGGTCCCATTTTGGTCTCTGAAGCCCTTGCCGTTCCCTGTTTGCTGGGTACGGACTTCTTGGGAAGAATGCCCATCAAAATTTTAATCAACAAAGGCTGCATTGAGCTCCTTTCGGGTCGCCGGATGGCTTTCCTGCCCTCACCCACCCGGCTACGCACGGCTTGCGCGACTATTCCGGCTATGGCGTCCCAAACCGTACGAATTCCGCCGGTGCGCAAATGCTAATTCCGCTTTGGTTACGGAAACCACTGGGGGCAGACACTACGTCGGGTGTTTTACTGGCTCCCTCCAATACGGCCGTACGAGGGTTGGAGCTGGTGGGGCACAAACGCTTGTGCCTACGGAGGGGCAGCCCTTCATTCAGGTGTTGAATGCAGGGTTGCAGACGAAGGTCGTGCACCAAGGGGCTGTAATTGCACATGCATCGTTGCCGCTCCACACTGACTCCGTCGCGGCTCATGTCAATGATGCGCCGGGGTCCGGGACGCAGTCGGGTGTCGATGAGGGTTGGATGGATTCTCTCTGTTCAGGGGATGCAAATCTTTCCGAGTCCCAGCGATTGAAACTGTGCATGTTACTCCGTGAATTCCCGATGTTTTTAGCAAGCACAAATTTGATGTTGGGTGCACTAATCTATTTAAACACCACATTGATACGGGGATTCCGCTCCCATTCGGCAAAATCCGTTTTGATTGAGTCCGGCAGAGAAAGAACATGTCCGGTTGGCGGTGAACGACATGCTTGCCGCGGACATTGTAGCTCCCTCCAACAGCCCATGGGGTGCGCCGATTGTGCTCGTTAAAAAGCATGATGGCAGTTTTGTGTGGATTTTCGAAAACTCAACAAGGTGTCGCTGGCGGACGCGTATCCGCTTCCTCGCATGGACGAGTCACTCGATGCCTTGGCAGGTGCGCGGTACTTTTCCACCTTGGACCTTTTATCTGAATCCATACTCTTTGGTTCTTTCGGTAAAGTCACGTAGGTATAAAATAAAATAGTAGTACACCATTGTGACATCTTGGGCTCCCTCGCATGGTACACAGACTCCAGATATGGAGCGGTAGGTATCGTCAGGGTCGAGATCGAACCCACGACCTCATGGATTTCTCCTCCAGTATCAATAAATAATAGTTTTTAAACCAGAACGAAAATAGCCCTCGATCGTCAACGATGCGTGAGAAGGGGGGTGATGGTGTCTTCTTCGGCTTTTTTTTTTTGGCCGCCCGTTTCGTCCGCGCAGAAACTGACGATGGAGAACCCGGCGAGCGACAACAACTTCATTCACGTCTCGTTCGACGGCGCCTTCGAGGAGGTCTTCCTCACCCTGACGAAGAAGGGCAAGCAGGAAAGAAACGTCTGGACGAGAACGGTCCATGGCGAGGTGAGATACACTTTAACAAAAACATTATTATTATTTCGATTTAAAGCTTTCGTGACTGCAGGGATTCATCTTCTTGGTTCTTTGGTAAAGTCGTCACGTAGAAGGGAAATAATAAAATAATAAAAATAAAACAAAATAGAATAATATAATAATTTTATTATGTTACAATAAAACATTATAAATAATATAATAAGAATTTATTATGTTATATTTTTATTATTTTATTATTTCCCTTCTACATGACTTTACCGAAAGAACCAAGAATATTATTATTATTCTTTATTTACTCACAAAATACCAGGACGAAATGTTCCACCAACATGGTACGAAAATTCACGTGTTCTTCAAGACGACGGCTTGTGTTGCGATCGAAACGTCGTAGTTTTTGTTTTTTGTTATTTTCTTTGAACCTATCTACATGATTTTACGGAAATACCCAAAGAATATTAATTCCAGCAGTCACAAAAGCTTTAAGTCAACATGGTAAAAAAACTATTTAAAATCTACATATGAGAATAGGTTTTCCTCTTTTTCTGGCAACAAAACAGCTGTGTTATGATGTTAAAACACAAAAATTGAAACATTTTACAAGGAATCATGTCTGCATTAACCACAATACTTAAAATGCAAACAAAACACTCTGATAATATATGCGTTGTCTTTGAAACTGATTGGTCCACGCCAGAGACAGCTTTCTTTTGAGCCTCGTCTCAAAACGCCAAAAGGCGTCCTCTGCACGCAGCCTTGGAATATACCTCAGCAGGCATCGTCATTGTTGGGATCAAACCCACGACCTCCTGCATACCAGGCGAGGTAGTTAACATCTCCTAGCTACCGTGGATTCAGGGTCACGGATTGAACCCACGCCTCCTGCATACCAGGCGAGGAAGTTAACATCTCCTAGCCACCATAGAATCAGGGTCGGGATCGAACCCACGCCTCCTGCATACCAGGAGAGGTAGTTAACATCTCCTAGACACCATAGAATCAGGGTCGGGGATCGAACCCACGCCTCCTGCATACCAGGCGAGGTAGTTAACATCTCTAGCTACCATGAATCAGGGTCGGGATCGAACCCACGACTCCTGCATACCAGTGAGGTAGTTAACATCTCCTAGCTACCGTGAATCAGGGTCGGATTGAACCCACACCTCCTGCATACCAGGAGAGGTAGTTAACATCTCCTAGCAACCGTGAAAGGGTCCGGATCGAACTCACGTCCTCCTTAATACCAGGCGAGGTAGTTAACATCTCCTAGCTACCGTGAATCAGGGTCGGGATTGAACCCACACCTCCTGCATACCAGGAGAGGTAGTTAATATTCCTAGCACCGTGGAATCAGGGTCGGATCGAACCCACGTCCTCCTCATACCAGGAGAGGTAGTTAACATCTCTAGCTACCGTGAATCAGGTCCGGGATCGAACCCATGAAACTGTATACCAGGAGAGGTAGTTAACATATCCTAGCCACCATGCAACAGGGTCGGGGATCGAACCCACGCCTCCTGCATACCAGGAGAGATAGCTAACATCTCCTAGCCACCGTGGCATCAGGGTCCGGGATCGAACTCACGGACTCCTGCATACCAGGTGAGGTATTTACACCATTGGAACCTCATTTGCCAGTAGCAAAATATGATAATTGTTTTTTTCCCTTTTATCTGGCAACAAAACTGACACCTTTTTTACTAGGAGTCATGTTTGCATTGACCACAATACCTGCAGTCGGAATACAAACAAAAACATAACTCTGATAATGTATCCACTGTCCTTGAAATTGATTGGTCCACACCCGAGACAGCTTTCTTTAGAGCCTAGTCTCACATGGTGTTGGACCAGATGACGCCTTTTGGCGTAAAAAATCGAACCCATGAAACTATATACCAGGAGAGGTAGTTAACATCTCCGAGCCACTGAGTTGTTCAAAAGCGGGTGTGGTGTGGGGTGCCGTTGAATGGCCGTGGGAGAAAAAACTCGCAACTCCTCATCTCACAAACACTTGCCATGTCAACCCTTCTCTCCCCCTCGCATCCCAAGACAAGGAGAGAGCTCCCCAAGCCCCGAAGCTGCGAAGAGTCGAAGCGTCAGCCCCCAGAGCCAGGAGCAACTCTTTGACAAGATCAGATCGGAGATCCCCGCGTTGGTGCGAGCTCTGCATGGAGACTTGACGCCCCTGCTCATTGAATTTGATGCAAAAAAGACATTGACGCCGCCGGAGATATTGGTACGTGATTTTTGTAAAGTTTTTCGGTTTGGCCATCTTTGTTTGTCGTAGTGCAGAGTTAGACTGATGGCCTAAATCTAAGTTGTCTTGTGGTTGTTGTTGTTTGACTTTTATGGCTTTATTTTGGTGATTTTTGAAAAGTTTTTCGGTTTGGCCATGTTTGTTTGTCGTAGTACAGAGTTAGACTGATGGCCTAAATCTAAGTTGTCTTGTGGTTGTTGTTGTTTGACTTGCATCCCACTGGGATTTTTGCACACAGTGTTGGTGTACGGTGCTTTTTCTGCAATATTTTGCTGTCTTTTCTTGGATTTTCTTTTTGCACATTGTCACTTTAAGATGTTTTCTTGTTCATGTTTTTGTTTTTTGTTTGTTGCGGTTGCACCCGATTCAAGAGCCGAATGGCTCACAGGGCTGAAACTTGAAACTTGAAAACTTGCCTACCGTACACGTGTCTGTCATTGTAATGCAGCGATAACGTTGTCAATGTGCAGTGAGTAACCCGTTTAACGCGAGTTCGCACTACCGGATTTTCACTCTGCCACGTTTTCTCTTTTCTCCCACTACAACACAAGTACATTGCATGACAAACTACTCATTGCAACGTGAGCCTAGCGTGTGACAGACTCTTCACTACTACGCGAGTATAGCGTGTGACAGACGACTCAGTACTATGTGATTCTAGCGAGCAGCACCTATGCAGGCCGGCACGGCACACGACGGGGTGGGTGGCCAGCTCCACGCCCGGCCGCCATTGTCTCCCTATTAGCGATATTTACACACCAGGTAATTATTTTAGGCTGAGTCGACCTTGGGGAGGCCCAGGACCCGTTCAAATAATCGTCACTGGTGTTGGCCGTAAGCGGGAATCAGAAACAAATTAAATCGAACCCTGGTCGCCGGGTTCGTAGCGCAGCGCTCCCCACAGACACACAGAAACACACTGACACACACATTCACACACTGACACACATACACGCACTCTGACACAGACAGATACACACACACACGTGACCTGCTCCACGAGCTTGCTGCTACTGCCGCCTGCTGGTGTATTCTGTCACCTCCAGAAAATCCGAGCGGTGTCCTCCACAACGGCGGATTCGAGGCCGCCAGCCAGCTGGTGACANTCATCCTGGAGAAGAACGCGGGCATCTCGGTGCCCGTGTGGGAGGCGCTGTGGCAGACCCGCGACACCTACCAGAAGCTCCACGGCCTCCTGAGCGACGTCTTTCCCGACAGGGATCCGTGAAATCGCACACCACACCACCACCGCGGAGAGACGGAGGCCTCTCAGGAGCGTTTGGGCACCGTCCACGCTTCGAAAAGAAAAAAAGGGTACATAAAGCAAAGCATTGAAAGAAAAATTAAACTAAATGATGAACGAAGCAAAGTGCCGACTACACCAGCATCTTCTTGATTCCTCTGATCGTAAACAAAAGGACGCGTGTTCTTGAAGATACTCGGGGCCTATCCATAAATGATGTCACACACCTAGGGGGGAGGGGGGTCAGACATTTGTGACGATGTGTGAAGAGGGGGGCGGGGGGTTTGAAAAATGTGACGTCACGTCAAAATGTGCAACTTTGAATAAATATAAACGATAGAATTGTCATAACAACACTGATTTTGATAAATTTTCATTATTAACTGTTTGATTATTTTAATTAACTAAGGTCACCTTTTATTTATTCCATGAAAGAGCATTTTGCTTCTCCATGGGAGAATGGAGAAGCATGAATTTCGTAAATGTTTGAATGATTGTTATTAAACATTTTGATTCTAATGATTCTACCAGGGCTTTTCATTCTGCGAAATGAATACGTGATTGTTATAATTGTACTCTCCATTTTGCTTCGTTATACTACAAAGTTTCAAGTACTTTTTTATTGTTATAATTACTTTTAATATTTGATGATTATAAGAGAATTTCAACATAATATTCTGAACATCTGCAGTTTTAGTTAGACGTTAAGTATTTTCAAGTGAATTTCATGCTAAATCTCTGCTTTCCAACACCTTTTTAATAAATGTTTCTCCTACAATATCAGAGTGCAGCGCCACATTAAATACGCACTACAATGACAATAGTTTGAAGTGTTTTGAAGCATGTTTTATTTTCAAAATGGAAACATGGTTTTAGGGGGGGGCAGAGCTTTGTGACGTCATATTTGAGGGGGTGTCTGACTTTTTGTGACGCCGTGTGACAAGAAGAGGAGGGTGGGTCAAAAATCTGCCAAAATCGCGTGACGTCATTTATGGACGGCCCTTACTTGGCTCGGGCCTAAATCCGTACTCTGTCCACGTTGCACACAAACACACACAGAGTGCGGTAGAACTATTAACCTGACGTCGAAGGCACGATGGGAGGGCCAACTCAATGGTCACGCTCCACTCGTGCCCTCATTTTGTGACCAGCAGTGACAAAACAGGAACAAATCAAGAGTCTAAAAGTACACCGCCAATTAACTGCAAAGAGCCCAGCGTGTGAGTGTAGTGTAACGATTCGGAGACAGAGTTTCTAGGAGGCACCTTCTTTATTCACCACGACTTCCACGGCCGTCGTCCACTCCACCCTCCCCACGGTAGCTCAGTGTTGTATATGTTGGATTATGAAATTTTGATAAAAATAATAAAAATTAATAATTTTCCGAAAAATGCGCAAATCGCATAAATTATGATAGTGTGTGTAATTATATGCATAAATTATGATAGTGTGTAATTATATGCATAAATTATGATAATCACGGAGATAATCGTAGTAATTTATGCGAATGCTTGCGATTATGTTAATGTGTGCAGTTATCATAATTAAGCTTAGTTTCGTTTATCCAGAGTTGTATCAATCAGGATAACACGATTATCATCGATTAAACATTTACTGATTCTCTTAGTGTGTGTTATGTTATTTTAGGTCTTCACTTCATATCTCATCGCAGTTAACAGTTCTTATGAATAAGACAGTTTTGCATGGACTTGGAAGAAACACTCGAACTCTTGGTGTTAAGCAATTTTAATTCTAAACAAATACATGACACTCTAGTATGCAAAGGCAAGTATATGTCAATAGATTCCTCGGCAAGAATATTCAATTAACGAAAATAAATGACTCAAACATTTCTTATTCATGTAACTCGACGGCAGCAACTGCTTTGCACGATCAGTTGATATTGAACGCACCACCTTGAAATGGCAACCCTTTTTGAAACACAAAGATAACTTTTGAAAGTCTTATTCGTGTGCGTGTTGTGTGTGCGTTGTCCCCTTCTGAAATTAATTAAATTATTATTAGAGCCGGGAGTTGTGTCGTTAGCTTGTGGGGTGTGGGAGATACAACCAGCTCTTTAGAGGTTCCTCTCGCTTGGGCGTGGCCGCCGCGAGCCCGTGCTGCCTTCCTCTCTCCACTGCTCGATTGAGTTTGCACGACGCTCGCCGTCGTGTTGCGCGATGATTCCGTCGTCGCTGCTGGACGTCTTGTGGTTCTCACTGGGTGTTGGTCGGTGTGTGTATCAAACACACGGCGCATTCGATGGCGCTGTCCTCCTCCTCACAGCCGTTCGATCAGGCTTTCTCCACTGCTTCGCGTNTGTTTTCTCGCTTGGTCGACGCTTGACGATCTCCGCCCTTCCTGCAGGTTGTTCGCTGGTCGTCACTCTGACGATGAGCGATGCTTCGTTCGTTGCAGGGTGGACGTTGGGTGTCTTTGTTGGCTCGAGAGTGATAGCTGGAATCTCCGTCAGCTTCACTCGCAGCTCGGCGACTCAGGGTAGCGATTCTTCTTAGGTGGTGCAGACCTCAGCTTGCATCAACAAGACCTCAGCTTGATGATGCACGTCGCTACCCCGCGAGCATTGTCCTTCTGGATGAGAAATAGCTTCTTCGTTGGCGGCGACGAGATGAGATGGGGCCGGAGCCCTGGTGAGAGGTGGGGCCGCAGCCCTGGAGATGGTGGGGCCGTAGCCCGGAGACGAGATGTGTTGAATGGATTTTGCCTCTGCTTATATCGGGAAAATCCACTCGGTTTTCCCGAGTTGTTCAAAGGCCGGGCCATATAACTTTTTCCTTTGTTCGTGTGCGTGTCCGTCCGTGTGTGTCGCGTGTGTGTTTATTGGCTTTAAAGACACAGCTGTGTAGTCATTCTGGAAGGAGGGGTGGGGTTTCCTCGCGACCGGCGCCACTCGAGTCATTCATTAAACCCGACCGACGATTCGCGTTCGTATCGAGGTTACACAATCACAATACGTTTTGATTATGAATAATATTTGTCGCGAAAACCTACGCGTTAAGCGAGCTTAATGATCTCCTCCCTCGCTCTGGGCGTTATATCCTTTGTCTCACACAGCTTAAGTTGTTTTTGGTTTGGAAGTTGAAATGCGACTTATTTGCTGCTTAGTTTCATTGTGATTTTATTGTAAGTGACTCCATGCATGTCGTAGCCGTGTTCACGGTATTTCATCGTGATTTGATCTTCCTATGGGAAATGTTATTGCTTGCGTGCGAAAATCTTGCTGTCCGTGCTGCGGGGAGACAAAGACGGCTGTGCTCCGTGGTAGGAGCACCCTGCGCGTTTGTTTATTTATTAATTTCCTTTCTCGAGTCGTTGCCCGCGCGCTATGATCTTTATGGGGGCCATTTCCTGGCTTTGTGCCTGCTCCGTGGTCGTTCCTCTCGGGAAGACAAAGACGGCTGTGAGCTGCTCGCTTTCCCTGGAGTGTTGCGTGTTGGTTAATTATGATAGGCTTCTCCGCCCTTAACTCTCCTAGGAGATCCACTTTAATTTCGTACTTATTATTTGACTTCTTGTTATTATTTAATCTGATATCCCGGACTAGGGAATTTGTTTTTATGTTTTTTTTTTGGAGCGACCCTGACTGCCATAATTATTGTTTGATGCTTCGGTCCGCCGCGTAGAAATTATTAAGGGTACATAATGTCCGTATGGAATTAATACATGAGGATTCAAACCCGTCTGTGTTTTTTTGTTGTCAATGCTATTTTTTGGTAAGAATATAATATATATTCCTTCGTGGCGCCTGGTTTTTTTTGTATTGTCAAAGGGCTTTTTAAAGAATGGATGTGATCCTACCCCCGCTTGCAATTCCCCCTCCCTTTTCCTCTTGTGTGAAATTAGGGGAGTTTTCATGACATTTTATTGCTATCTTTTTCCTGCCTTCTGGCCTTTGAAGCGAGCTTAATGCGCGCATCTGTGGAAGTGGACAAACGGGTTTTTCGCGCGTCTCTGTTTGCTCCCAAGTTGCCCCGTGTCTATTAAAAAATAATTATATATGTTGGCAGAATAATTCTTAATATATAAAGGGGGTATAGATCCAACATCAGCCTCGCCCGTACACAGCCTGGCCGTCTAACACCGACGGCGCCGACTCCGGGACGGCCACCTGCTTCTCCTTCGTAGCGCTACGTCCAGCGGAGACGTTTGGCGATGACGGAGACGAGACGACAGTGACGACGAGACTGGTCCACTCCAGGAACCGGCAGACTCGACTCCCCACTCTCGGCTCCTTTTATGCTACTGGGCACGGCCCTGACCCCGCCCTGACCCCGCCCTGACCCTGCCCTGACCCCACCCTGACCCCACCCTAACCCCGCCCTGACCCTGCCCTGACCCGCCCTGACCCGCCCTGACCCCGCCTCCCTTCTCGAACCCCGCTAGCAGGTTCCAGGCATCTCCAGATGGGGTCCTCCATGACCCTTGCCCCAGTTCCTCCGCCCTGCCAACTCACAGCCGCGCTGCTCACGCCCTCACCGGCGTGTGCGGTCTGTCTACCGCAGTTGCCGCTGCTGTCCACCGGGTGGCGCTATCACACGACATTTCATTACAGGGTGGTGAAAAAAAAATTAACACTTCTGATAATTTGCAACAACGACACGAGAAATGTGCCTCCGGGCTGCGGAGACACCTGCAGAAGATCCCAGACGCGCGTCGACAATGATGGCGAACAAGTGGAGACTCTGTGACTTGTTGAAGCTGTTAACATTAAATTTGTTATCATATTCTTGGTTCTTTCAGGAAAAATCACGTAGAAGGGAAATAATAAAATAATACAAATTAAAGATAATAAAATTAAATTCTCACGACGTTTCGGCCACAACGCAAGTAGCCGTCCTCAGGTGAAGAACAGGTCTGTCGGAAAGACAGCGTCCTAATTAGGACGCTGTCTTCTGACAGCTCTGTTTCCCTGCAGTCACGAAAGCTTTAAATCAAAATTTGTTATCATGTTACATTCTATATTATCCGTTCTTTTTCCGTGAAAACGATAGTCACAAATAAGTGTTAACATTTTTGTTAAGCAACCTGTGTGTGTATATATGTGTGTGTGTGTATATGTGTGTGTGCGCGGTACGGGCTAGAGAAGAGATGGAGTGATGTGGTACAGGAGGACGTGGAGCTGAGTGGACTTGCCGATTACTGGTACCAGCGGTGTCAAGATCGGCCTCTGTGGAGGAGGCTCGTGAAGGACGCTACTGGGCAGTTGGAGGAAGTCGCCCTCCAACAACAACGGAGGGCGGAGGAGCGACGCTCACAACAACGAGCGGAGCGCCGGGCAGCTAAAGCACAGCAAGTTGGCACAGTAGGGGGCACAGGTGGTGCATCTCCTTGTCATCTCAGTCGACCCATAGCACCTGCTGGGTCTGTCCCGTGACCTCCTCGTGTACCTAGCCTGGCACAGCAGTACAACCCATGGCACCTGCTGGGTCTGTCCCGTGACCTCCTCCTGCACCGAGCCTGGCACAGCAGTACAACCCATGGCACCTGCTGGGTCTGTCCCGTGACCTCCTCCTGCACCTAGCCTGGCACAGCAGCACAACCCATGGCACCTGCTGGATCTGTCCGGTGACCTCGTGCACCTAGCCTGGCACAGCAGTACAACCCATGGCACCTGCTGGGTCTGTCCCGTGACTTCCTCCTGCACCTAGCCTGGCACAGCAAAACAACCCATGTCACCTACTGGATCTGTCCCGTGACCTCGTGCACCTAGCCTGGCACAGCAGTACAACCCATAGCACCTGCTGGGTCTGTCCCATGACTTCTCCTGCACCTAGCCTGGCACAGCAGCACAACCCATGGCACCTGCTGGATCTGTTCCGTGACCTCGTGCACCTAGCCTGGCACAGCAGTACAACCCATGGCACCTGCTGGGTCTGTCCCAAGACCTCCTGTCAGCAGAGAGCCTTCGACACTTCCTGTGGCTTCAAAGTGCACCTAGCCTGGCACAGGCGCCGTGGTGATGTCACCGTCACTTAGCGGCAAATAGCGCTCGTATCGATATTGTATTTTTGGAAATTTGATTACATGGATAGTTTTGTTTGCTACTCGAATCCACTGAATGTAAGTTTAACACGTAGTAGGCTGTCGCAAGCAATATTATTCATAATCAAGGTTTTTGAGTGAGATCGCGTAAGTATAAATGTTGTGTCGTAACCCTACGCGACCCAACACAGGGAGTAAGGTTTGTCACGTGAACAACGCGCCAATTAGTCACAATACTTGTGGTCAGAATGCAAACAAAATAACACACTCTGATAATATCAGCTGTCTCTGGTGTGGACCAATCAGCTTCAAGGACTTGCCCGAAAGAACCGAAAAGTAATTCCTGCCTGCACGAAAGCTTCGAACCTAGTTCGAATGCAAATGTTATCAGAGTGTATTTGTTTGCATTCTGACAACAAGTATTGTGGTTAATGTAGACATGATTCCTTGTAAAAGGTTTCAGTTTTGTTGCCAGAAAAAAGCGGGGAAAAAACCCCGATTCTTATTGCTTTGACAATGTATGCACCGTGGTTGTGCTGCGATAATTCGTAACAACCCCAAACATCTTCTTATTCTTTCGGTAAAGTCAAGTAGAAGGGAAATAATAAAATAATAAAAATTAAACGTAATAAAATACAATTCTCACGACGTTTCGGCCACAACGCAAGCAGCCGTCCTCAGGTGAAGAACAGGTCTGTCGAGAAGACAGCGTCTGAATGAACACCACCAAGCTATTACTGATAACCCTACTTCCTCCCTTTGATGCTGCTAATCCTATATAGTGCACGGGCATAATATGACTTTGAGACCCCCGCCCAACTCCTACGCATTCCACAAGTAGTGACTAATCCCATATCTGCATTTTCCATAAATATGCCAAATTCCTCTGTTGATATGCAAATTCCTTTGTCAAGGCGCCCTTCCTCCCCTAACCCAGCTTAAATATACGCTGCCAAGCGTGATGGTGCTCATTCAGACGCTGTCTTTCCGACAGACCTGTTCTTCACCTGAGGACGGCTGCTTGCGTTGTGGCCGAAACGTCGTGAGAATTGCATTACTTTATTATGTTTTATTTTACTATTTTATTATTTCCCTTCTACGTGACTTTACCGAAAGAACCAAGAAGATGAATCCCTGCAGTCACGAAAGCTTGAAATCGAAATTTATCAGGTGTTTTGTTTGCATTCTGACAACAATATTGTGACTGATTCCATGTAAAAGGTTTCAATTTTGTTGCCGGAAAAAACCGGGAAAAAAAAACCGATTCTTATTGCTTTGACAATGTAGCACCGAGGTTGGGCTGCTATAATTCGTAACAACCCCAAACATCTTCTTGGTTCTTTCGGTAAAGTCACGTAGAAGGGAAATAATAAAATAATAAATATGAAACGTAATAAAATACAATTCTCACGACGTTTCCGCCACAACGCAAGCAGCCGTCCTCAGGTAAAGAACAGGTCTGTCGAGACATGTCTGATGAGACCTGTTCTTCACCTGAGGACGGCTGCTTGCGTTGTGGCCGAAACGTCGTGAGAATTATTTTATTATGTTTTATTTTTACTATTTTATTATTTCCCTTCTACGTGACTTTACCGAAAGAACCCCTGCAGTCACGAAAGCTTTAAATGAAATTTATCATGTTTTTGTTGCATTAGGTGTGATTTTGTAATTTCAATTTTGTTGCCAGAAAAAGGGGGAAAAACCGATTCTTATTGCTTTGAAAATGTATGCACCGTGGTTATCTGCTATAATTCGTAACAACCCCAAACATTTTTCGATTTAAAGCTTTCGTGACTGCAGGGATTCATCTTCTTGGTTCTTTCGGTAAAGTCACGTAGAAGGGAAGTAATAAAATAATAAAAATAAAACATAATACAATAATTCTCACATTACTTCCCTTCTACATCACTTTACCGAAAGAACCAAGAAGATGAACCCCAAACATCTGTATTATTATTTAATTATTTCCCTTCTACGTGACTTTACCGAAAGAACCAAAAAGATCTGTATGGCCGCCTGAGGCACACGCTCTCGGGGGCGCTCCCAGCAGCCTGCAGTCTTCCAACGATGCTGTTTGGTGCGGCCCGTGAGAGATGGGTGGACCGGGACCGGTTCAGACATCACTCCTCACCGGTTTTGGCTGCGACCCAGGACTCGAACTCGTTTTCCGGTTCACGGTGCCAGTGCGAGCAAGATGGCCGCCTGAGGCGCGCGNTCCCAGCAGCGGCTGGCGGGGCCGTTTGTGAAGGGGCCGGGGGAGGGGCGACGGAGCAGGGGGGGCGTGATGGAAATAAAATGGCCGCCTGAGGCACGTGCTCCCAGCGGCTGGAGGGCCGCTTGTGGTGGGCAAGAGGCACGAGCAGAGGGAGCCGACACTGAACTCACTCACACATTTTACACTGACTCACTCACACATAATACACTCACTCACACATCATACACTCACTCACTCACACATCATACACTCACTCACACATCATACACTCACTCACTCACACATCATACACTCACTCACTCACACTACTACTGACTCACTCACACATCATACACTCACACCTCACACACTCACATCATACACTGACTCACTCACACATCATACACTCACTCACTCACACATACACTCACACCTCATACACTCACACTACCACTGACTCTCACATCATACACTGACTCACTCACACATCTACACTGACTCTCTCTCTACACTCACTCACTCACACACATACACTGACTCACTCACACATAATACCTCACTCACACATCATACACTCACTACTCATCATACACTCACTCACTCACACATCATACACTCATCTTCTTGGTTCTTTCGGTAAAGTCACGTAGAAGGGAAGTAATAAAATAATAAAAATAAAACATAATAAAACAATTCTCACGACGTTTCGGCCACAACGCAAGTAGCCGTCCTCAGGTGAAAACCAGGTCTGTCGAGGCGACAGCGTCTGAATGAAACAGCACACGTGCTTGGAGCATGTATATAAGCTGGGTTGGAAGGGGGGGGGAAAGGGGCGCCTTGACAAAAGAATTTGCATATCAAGATGAATTTAGCATATTTATGGGAAATGCAGGTATGTGATTAGTACTACTTATGCCCGTGCATTATGCAGGATTAGCAGCATCAAAGGAAGGGGATATGGGAAATGCAGGTATGTGGAGCAGGTGAGGTGAGTGGGTGGGCAGGTGAGGTGAGTGGGTACAGGTGAAGTCAGTGGGGAGCAGGTGAGGTAAGTGGGGTACAGGTGAGGTGAGTGTGGTAAAGGTGACGTTAGTGGGTGGTGCAGGTGAGGTGAGTGGGTGGAGCAGGTGAGGTGAGTAGGGTCCAGGTGAGGTGAGTGGGGTACAGGTGAGGTGAGTGGGGTACAGGTGAAGTTAGTAGGTGGGACAGGTGAGGTGAGTGGGTGGGCAGGTGAGGTGAGTGGGGAACAGGTGAGGTGAGTGGGGTACAGGTGAGGTGAGTGGGTACAGGTGAGGTGAGTGGGTACAGGTGAGGTGAGTGGGTGGGCAGGTGAGGTGAGTGGGGAACAGGTGAGGTGAGTGGTGTACAGGTGAGGTGAGTGGGTGGAGCAGGTGAGGTGAGTGGGGAACAGGTGAGGTGAGTGGGTAGAGCAGGTGAGGTGAGTGGTTTACAGGTGAGGTGAGTGGGGTACAGGTGAGGTGAGAGGGTGTACAGGTGAGGTGAGTGGTTGGAGCAGGTGAGGTGAGTGGGTGGAGCAGGTGAGGTGAGTGGGTACAGGTGAGGTGAGTGGTGTACAGGTGAGGTGAGTGGGTACAGGTGAGGTGAGTGGTGTACAGGTGAGGTGAGTGGGTGTACAGGTGATGTGAATGGGTGGAGCAGGTGAGTTGAGTGGAGTACAGGTGAGGTGAGTGGGTGGAGCAGGTGAGGTGAGTGGCTGGAGCAGGTGAGGTGAGTGGAGAACAGGTGAGGTGAGTGGGTGGAGCAGGTGAGGTGAGTGGGTGGAGCAGGTGAGGTGAGTGGGGTACAGGTGAGGTGAGTGGGGAACAGGTGAGGTGAGTGTGTACAGGTGAGGTGAGTGGGTGGAGCAGGTGAGGTGAGTGGGTGGGGCAGGTGAGTTGAGTGGGTGTACAGGTGAGGTAAGTGGGTGGAGCAGGTGAGGTGAGTGGGTGGAGCAGGTGAGGTGAGTGGGGTACAGATGAGGTGAGTGGAGAACAGGTGAGGTGAGTGGTGTACAGGTGAGGTGAGTGGGTGGAGCAGGTGAGGTGAGTGGGTGGAGCAGGTGAGGTGAGTGGGGGAGCAGGTGAGGTGAGTGCGTGGGGCAGGGAGGTGAGTGGGTGGAGCAGGTGAGGTGAGTGGGTACAGGTGAGGTGAGTGGGTACAGGTGAGGTGAGTGGGTAGAGCAGGTGAGGTGAGTGGGTGGGGCAGGTGAGGTGAGTGGGTGGAGCAGGTGAGGTTAGTGGGGTAAGGTGAGGTGAGTGGGTGGAGCAGGTGAGGTGAGTGGGTACAGGTGAGGTAGTGGGTGGAGCAGGTGAGTTGAGTGGGGTACAGGTGAGGTGAGTGGGGTACAGGTGAGGTGAGTGGGTGGAGCAGGTGAGGTGAGTTGGTGGAGCAGGTGAGGTGAGTGGGTGGGCAGGTGAGGTGAGTGGGGAACAGGTGAGGTGAGTGGGTGGAGCAGGTGAGGTGAGTGGGTGGGCAGGTTAGGTGAGTGGGAACAGGTGAGGTGAGTGGGTGGAGCAGGTGAGGTGAGTGGGTAAAGCAGGTGAGGTGAGTGGGTACAGGTGAGGTGAGTGGGTACAGGTGAGGTGAGTGGGGTACAGGTGAGGTGAGTGGGTGGGGCAGGTGAGGTGAGTGGGGAACAGGTGAGTGAGTGGTGTACAGGTAGGTGAGTGGGTGGAGCAGGTGAGGTGAGTGGGGAACAGGTGAAGTAAGTGGGTGGAGCAGGTGAGGTGAGTGGCTGGAGCAGGTGAGGTGAGTGGAGAACAGGTGAGGTGAGTGGGTGGAGCAGATGAGGTGAGTGGGTGGAGCAGGTGAGGTGAGTGGGGTACAGGTGAGGTGAGTGGGGAACAGGTGAGGTAAGTGGGTACATGTGAGGTGAGTGGGTGGGGCAGGTGAGGTGAGTGGGTGGGGCAGGTTAGGTGAGTGGGTACAGGTGAGGTGAGTGGGGAACAGGTGAGGTAAGTGGGGTACAGGTGAGGTGAGTGGGTGGAGCAGGTGAGGTGAGTGGGGTAAAGGTGAGGTGAGTGGGTGGAGCAGGTGAGGTGAGTGGGGTACAGGTGAGGTTAGTGGTGAGCAGGTGAGGTGAGTGGGTGGAGCAGGTGAGTTGAGTGGGTACAGGTGAGGTGAGTGGGGTACAGGTGAGGTGAGTGGGTGGAGCAGGTGAGGTGAGTGGGTGGAGCAGGTGAGGTGAGTGGGTGGGCAGGTGAGGTGAGTGGGAACAGGTGAGGTGAGTGGGTGGAGCAGGTGAGGTGAGTGGGTGGGGCAGGTTAGGTGAGTGGGGAACAGGTGAGGTGAGTGGGTGGAGCAGGTGAGGTGAGTGGGTAAAGCAGGTGAGGTGAGTGGGGAACAGGTGAGTGGGTACAGGTGAGGTGAGTGGGTACAGGTGAGGTGAGTGGGTACAGGTGAGGTGAGTGGGTGGGGCAGGTGAGGTGAGTGGGGAACAGGTGAGGTGAGTGGTGTACAGGTAAGGTGAGTGGGTGGAGCAGGTGAGGTGAGTGGGAACAGGTGAGGTAAGTGGGTGGAGCAGGTGAGGTGAGTGGCTGGAGCAGGTGAGGTGAGTGGAGAACAGGTGAGGTGAGTGGGTGGAGCAGATGAGGTGAGTGGGTGAGCAGGTGAGGTGAGTGGGGTACAGGTGAGGTGAGTGGGGAACAGGTGAGGTAGTGGGGTACAGGTGAGGTGAGTGGTGGGGCAGGTGAGGTGAGTGGGTGGGGCAGGTGAGGTGAGTGGGGTACAGGTGAGGTGAGTGGGGAAGGTGAGGTGAGTGGTGTACAGGTGAGGTGAGTGGGTGGAGCAGGTGAGGTGAGTGGGTGGGGCAGGTGAGGTGAGTGGGTGTACAGGTGAGGTGAGTGGGAGCAGGTGAGGTGAGTGGGTGGAGCAGGTGAGGTGAGTGGGGTACAGTGAGGTGAGTGGGGAACAGGTGAGGTGAGTGGTGTACAAATGAGGTGAGTTGGGAACAGGTGAGGTGAGTGGTGTACAGGTGAGGTGAATGGGAGGAGCAGGTGAGGTGAGTGGGTGGAGCAGGTGAGGTGAGTGGGGTACAGGTGAGGTGAGTGGGTGTACAGGTGAGGTGAGTGGGTGGAGCAGGTGAGGTGAGTGGGGTACAGGTGAGGTGAGTGGGGAACAGGTGAGGTGAGTGGGGTACAGGTGAGGTGAGTGGATGGGCAGGTGAGGTGAGTGGGTGAGCAGGTGAGGTGAGTGGGGTACAGGTGAGTTAGTGGGGAACAGTGAGGTGAGTGGGGTACAGGTGAGGTGAGTGGGTACAGGTGAGGTTAGTGGGTGGGCAGGTGAGGTGAGTGGGTGGAGCAGGTGAGGTGAGTGGCTGGAGCAGGTGAGGTGAGTGCAGAACAGGTGAGGTGAGTGGGTGGAGCAGATGAGGTGAGTGGGTGGAGCAGGTGAGGTGAGTGGGGTACAGGTGAGGTGAGTGGGGAACAGGTGAGGTAAGTGGGGTACAGGTGAGGTGAGTGGGTGGGGCAGGTGAGGTGAGTGGGTGGGGCAGGTGAGGTGAGTGGGTACAGGTGAGGTGAGTGGGGAACAGGTGAGGTGAGTGGTGTACAGGTGAGGTGAGTGGGTGGAGCAGGTGAGGTGAGTGGGTGGGNCAGGTGAGGTGAGTGGGTGTACAGGTGAGGTGAGTGGGTGGAGCAGGTGAGGTGAGTGGGTGGAGCAGGTGAGGTGAGTGGGGTACAAGTGAGGTGAGTGGGGAACAGGTGAGGTGAGTGGTGTACAATGAGGTGAATTGGGAACAGGTGAGGTGAGTGGTGTACAGGTGAGGTGAATGGGAGGAGCAGGTGAGGTGAGTGGGTGAGCAGGTGAGGTGAGTGGGGTACAGGTGAGGTGAGTGGGTGTACAGGTGAGGTGAGTGGGTGGAGCAGGTGAGGTGAGTGGGGTACAGGTGAGGTGAGTGGGGAACAGGTGAGGTGAGTGGGGTACAGGTGAGGTGAGTGGGTGGGGCAGGTGAGGTGAGTGGGTGGAGCAGGTGAGGTGAGTGGGTGGGGCAGGTGATGTGAGTGGGTGTACAGGTGAGGTGAGTGGGGAACAGGTGAGGTGAGTGGGTACAGGTGAGGTGAGTGGATGGGGCAGGTGAGGTGAGTGGGTGGAGCAGGTGAGGTGAGTGGGGTACAGGTGAAGTTAGTGGGGAACAGGTGAGGTGAGTGGGTACAGGTGAGGTGAGTGGGTACAGGTGAGGTTAGTGGGTGGGCAGGTGAGGTGAGTGGGTGGAGCAGGTGAGGTGAGTGGGTACAGGTGAGGTGAGTGGGGTACAGGTGAGGTGAGTGGGGTACAGGTGAGGTTAGTGGGTGGGGCAGGTGGGTGAGTGGGTGGGGCAGGTGAGGTGAGTGGGGTACAGGTGTAGAGGTGATACGCGCTGGGATTAGAGATCGTATGCCAGCGCGTAAGGATTGGCTGTGTAGGTGGTGACGCGCGCTGACGGTGGAGGATCAGGGGTCAGCGCGGGGTCGTAGGTTACGGGGTACCGATTGGCTGTGGGCCGGTGACGCGCTGAGAGGAGTGATCAGGGGGCAGCGCAGTGTGATTGGTAGAGTAATGTTAACACGCGCTGGGGAAAACGGATCGTAGAGAGAGTGCGTCGTGATTGGTCATTAAGGAACGACGCTCGCGTCGACGTCCGCATCAGCTCCGTCTCTCGTGAGCAGGGGCTATAAAAGGGGATGCACACAGGCGTAAGGGCAGTGTGTAACCAGCGAAGAATGAAGACGGGATGAAGACCTAGAGCCCTGCGGTACCTAGCCCGCTGTCCTAAGGGGACCGGGACTCTGTGTAACCCAGAGGTGAGTGTAGTGTGTGTAGCCTTAGCATAAGGTCTACACGAGCCGAATGCATTGTGTGTAGCCAGGGCATAGGGTCTACACGAGTCGAGTGTATTGTGTAGCCAGAGGCATAGGGCTTACACGAGTCGAGTATATTGTGTGTAGCCAGAGGCATAGGGTCTACACGAGTCAAGTGTATCGGGTGTAGCCAGAGGCCTAGAGCTTACACGAGATGAGTGGAGTGTGTCGTCGGAAGAAGAAAGACCACACGTTGTATTGTGATACCTAAAGATTTAATAAAAGTGTGTTACCCGTCAAGAAGTTCCTGCCGTCAATTCCCATACTTCAACTGGCGTCAGAAGTGAAACGGTCCTCCAAGCATGGATACAAGGAGGAGCCGTCGGACCCACGGGATTGACCACGGGGACAACCTCGACGACGCGGGCCAGCTGGCATCAGGGGGTGAGGAAGAGGAGCTGCCCACGGGGCAGGATCCACCGACGGCGCCGGACGAGCGACGGGGGACTGACACCGTGCTTCGCGAGGCACACTCCGTCTGGCGGAGCTGCTGCTCGCCGCCGCGTCCATCTTGGCGGAGATCAGCTCGTCGGGAGGAGCGGGGACGGCGGCCGACGTGCTACAGGGTCGCCCTGCAGATTCCCGCCAAAACGATTTGGCGATTCCGCCATTTCATCCGCTCCAACTTTTGGCGGGAACGGCCATCACCACGTGGCAGCGGTTCTCCATGCGCGCCCGCTGACGTCACCAACGCGCGCGCGGACCGCCATCACACACCCGCCACTGGGGCCGCCATCTTACACGCCGACGGGGGGCAGAGAGGAAGCACGAGGAGGAGGACGACTTTATCTTTCAGCAGCGCCTTCCCACGTTGTCAGCATTCAAGGCGGAAGGCGGGGATTGGAGCCAATTTCAGCGCAGATTTTTGGCGCATCAAGAGATGTCCGCCTGGTCCGACGCTACGGCACTGCGGGCACTGCCTGCCATGCTGGACGACAACGCGCTCGCGCCTTCACGTCCGCACGCAGGTCGGACCGCTCCACGCTCAAGGATGCGCTGGCTCTCATGGCCAAAGTCTACGGTCCTCCCTCGGCGTGCCGCATCATTTCTACGCAAGACGGAAGGCGAACACGGAGACCGTGCTCGCCTACCGCACGGCGTTGCTCACTCTCGCTGACGCCGCGTTCCCTCGTATGGACGAGGAGGGCCAAGAT